>JAZHYW010019539.1:0-46303 GCA_037355805.1 Ixodes ricinus | reverse complement strand
CTGTATTATTTACCGTTCAGTTACGTATTGCCTGGCTTAAAGGTCACGCGATAGCTCGAGCTGGCGACAGCTCGGCAGCTGCGAAGCTCGAATGGTTTTTGCTTAGGCACAGTGAGCCCCGTGTATTTTACACGCTGTGTGACTCTGACCCCAAAGTGGATAGGATGGATAGTTGGCTTATAATCTTTGAAAAGTAATAGCGCCTAAAGCAAGGGCAAGGACGAAGACGAAGTGAACAACCACAAGGCGCCGCCTTGTGCTCGTTCACTTTGTCTTCGTCCTTGGCTGTGTTAATAGCGCTATTACTTTTTAAAGACACGTTTGGAAACTCCACTACAACATAAATATGTCTTCAGAGATATGCACATAAGATGCTCAGACTAAAATAAATGGTCGACTACAAAGACGCTGATAAGCTCGGTGAGACGAATGGCAAATACAAATCAAGAAAAACACTAGTACTTACGCCCACATAACGCAAAAAAAGTGCCAGCACAGTTAACCTATATTACTGGGGGAGGTCTATAAAGCATGGAATGAAGTATAAATACCGAAGCATTTTTTTTTTAAATCATAACTGAACTGGAATTTACACATAGAGAATGTTTCAAACAAATCGCTAGAACAGCGTTTGGACACGCAGACGGAAGGTAGATTTTTCTGGTCCAGAGCATAAAATAAACAGCATATAATGGACCGATGTTACCAAACATTGAATATAGAAACCCAGTTTGAGAACTATTCACACAACAAAATATTTACAAAGTAGAACACGATACAAAGTGAAGGGAAGCTGTCCGATTTTATCGTCAATTGCTACATCGATCCACAGACTTTGTCTCGCAATAAAGTCCGATGCGAACCTTCTGCACATAAGTACCAGTAAAACGTTGAGTAGAAAAAAAAAAGGAATTAATTTCATGCAAGGTGATTACTGTGATTGACATTCAGAAATATGTTTCATATACAAACTTCAACAACCCAACTAAACAAAAATATAGAGATTTTTTTCGCGCCGTATTGCAGTAATACTGACTCGGTTAACATATTGCTTTGATTTGTAGATCAATAGAACTGCCTCAACCACGAATGCTGTAAATAGTCAAAATGCATTTGGTTTTGTATAACTTTTTACACTTAGGTATGCTTGTTCTTTCTAAAATGCTTACTACAAACCTTCCGTCTTCTGGTCGCACGGCTTGCAGTATGGTAATATATATATAAAAATCATTCGAGATTGGGTTATTCAACGTTGGCTTCCCTGAGCTATGCCCAGACTATTCACATTCCTGCACGAGAAAAATTTAAATGTTGAATATCTTCGTAAAAGATGAGCTCACATATATATGCGCATATATGCACATATATATGCACACACATATATATTTATATGCGGGTCCCCTAAGTGTACTTTCGTGTAGTTGTCTTCCCCTCCAAAAGGGAGCCGAAGGCGATCATTCTCCAACACAGTTCCTCAGAGTAGAAAAGATTCTGAATTTAGTCAGGCACCCTTACAAACCTGAATCTTTGTGCTTAATCTCAAACAGGCGATTTTGTTCTTCGACTGGTGAAAATAATCGAAATCAATTTTTTACCTAAAATGCTACACTATAAAAAAAATTTTGGAAAAATTGAGACTGCTTTTTTAGACGTTGCGGGTGACAGGCGACACGCGTCAGAGGAAAAAATAAATTGATTTCATATCACACACTTATACCACGGGATAAACAATTACAATAATATTATGATAAAACTATTATTTAGCTGTCCAAAAAGCACCAGATGGTCTTCTCTTTGGCACCATCTTCAACAAGCTTAATAAAAAAAGGAATGAAAAAATAATAAAAAAAGAAGGATCTATTACTAAGCAATGACATGAAACAATTTAAGAGGCAAAAAAGTGTTCATGCAATTAACTGCGGGACAATGTAATTGATAACGTAATGTGATAGGGAGGTTAACCGGTGGTTTTATACTTTCACTGGATCCGAGGAAGGGGTGAAGTTTTACAGCGCGAGTGAACATATAAACAAACAAAATGTCTGGTTACACGTAAGAGAGACATAATGATTAAGCTTCCCGAGGCTGCACATAATAAATTTCCCACATTTATAAGTTTATGCACAAATACAAAGTCACGAACAGCTCTTCTGGTAGACGCGAGTGGAAAGTGAAATTTTTTTTTTAGTTTATATTTATAGTTATAATTAAAGCGACGCTCAAAGAATCTATCATATACAATTTGAATAACATTTTTCTGAAGGTTTTCCATGCTCATAGCCTGCGTTTTATATATCGAGTTTTTAAAGTGACAGACTCAAACTAAAACCGCGACCTTACTAAATAATTTAATGCACATAGAAAAGTGGGGTTTTCTCAAATTCTTTTCTGTCAATCGAGATACTATCCATCACATTCTATAAGCATTGCCCACACGATAAAAGATAGATGGTTTCTAAACGTTTAACCACTATCAACACACACGCTCAACATCTTTTATAATTGATATATGCTCTATTGGTCAATATTAAATGTAAAATAAACAACAGTATGCCGTCGGGAAAAAGGTAACACATTTGTCTTTTGGTGGTTGAGAGACAGTTGATTTACCTTACACCACTAGAGAATTAAAGACGCACCATATTGAAGCATATTACAGTCTAATATAGTGCGAAGGCCCACAAGTGAATAACGCAATATCATCAGCGAAAAGTAGCAGTTTAGAATTACTACACAATACATTATATCACTAATAAATATCAAAAACAAAAGGGGGCCCAGTATTTGTTTCTGAGTAACACCCGATGTCGAACAAAATAAGGCGGAGCGATTATCAGCGAGCTCCAAGAGTTTTAAAATTGTAGGACGTAATAACAATTCATGACTAAATCTTTCGTACACGTTTGACATATCAAATTATATCGCATATACCTGTCCTCCAATTAAAATAGCGCGGCATAATCTAAGATGTACACAAATTCGTCTCCACAGACTCGCCGCTCACGAGGCCATGCTGCATGAGTGTGTTTCTCACCAAAAATAAAGAAGAATTCGCACGCGTATAACAAGTTCGAAAACCTTGAAAAAGCCACAAAAAATAAACCGGATGATAATTTGTAAGAACGGAGGCACCACCTTTCTTTAAATGAGGTTATTTAAAAGATTTCTTCAAAAATGAATGATTGCATGCGCTGAAATTTAATATTAACGCTATCACTTCTTGGTGCCAAAACGTGGCACATGACGACGCTAAAAGTTAACAAGTGCAAATTCATGCCAATTAGTCGCTGCAATGCTCAACTTACCCACGTAATAACTTGAGAGTAACCCGCTCGAATTCGACGAATCATACAAGTATTTAGGCACGTTCAGCATTACTTATAACATTAGCGGGCAAATTCAGTTTAATTTCATTACTAACAAAGCTAACCGTATACTTTGGTACTTAAAATGTAACTTTCAATCGGCTCCTACTCCTATTAACTTACCGTCTTTAAAAAGCAATTGAGCGTTCAAGCTCAGAATATGCTTCATCGATTTGGGACTCCGTCGTCGGAATTCTTGTTAACCAGTCTGGAAATGGTTTCAAAATGAATTCAGCCCGATTAATACACCCCTACTAACAGCTGAGCTTTACTGCTTGTGTCCTCAATGAAAATCTAACCTAGGCCTTTCATCCCTAGCATCACGACGTAAAAATGCAACGATCTTTGCTTATTTCATAAAATTTTTCATCGCACCACTTCTTTTACGTGATCATCCTGTTAACTCTACCGTCTTAAGATCGTCATGGAGTCACGATCATCTTCATAAGTAGTAAGTAATTTCATGCAATACAAAAACCTTTTTTTTTATTCTTTTCATTTTCACGAACTCTCTAATGACTGGACCCGCCTTTCCCACTCTATTAATCGCTATTAGTAATTTCGATTTATTTCAACTTTGCTTTTGCAGAATATACCTGAATGATTTCATGTGATAGTACTAGTATAAGTCAAATATCTTTTATAGAGTTTTGTGGCATATATGTGCGTGAGTAGGATAGTGGGCTGGATATTTTTTGAAATGTTGGAGTCGCTTGTATCTATATATTTTTTTGTAATTTCTTTTGTGTTGCTTCCCCAATTTTCATTCTATGCTTAGTTCTTGATATTTGCTCTGCACCACTCACATCTCTAATGCTTATGCCTTGAGGGTATGTATAAATAAACGCACGAAATAAATAAAAAAAAGTTGCCTGGACATAGGGACATTTCACAAACATGTTTCAAAATAGGGATTTAAAGTTCGTTGCATCCTTCGATATTAAAACTCGGCATACCATCAGCACCACTCAAAAGCTTTGGTTTCAGTTTCCAAAATCGTATCGGCGATTTCACTAAAATCAACACGCAAAGAAGACAAAAAATGCAGTAGGGTGAAGGCTTGGTGGAGTTGGTTATACATATCGCAGACTAAAAACAGCGCGAACAAGCCGAAGGACAAGATGAGCGCTCTGTCTGTCTACGTCTCCGCTCGTCATTCGTCTTGTTGCCGCAGTTTTTAATGTTCGATAAGACAGAAAGTCATCAGAGTTTATAATTTTGTCCCCAGGCTAAAAAGCCTGGTCGCCAACAGAGCAACACTTGCAAAAATAAGCAGCGAAAATATTTGCAACCTCAGCAGGTGGTGAATGATAAGCTGGAGCGTTGTCTGACTCATCACGCAAGCAGAGTCTTTGACCAGCATCACTTGTAGGCTGCCTCACAAACGGCCAAACCAACTTAGGTCGACGGTTCGGAGCGTTTTCAATACCGTCATGATAAAGCGGTTTATTACGCATTAAACGTTGTTTCGATAAGGAACGATAGACACTAAACTTCGCGTACGAGAGAACAAAACCGGTTTTACAGCGAAGCTTTATAGGACTCGTCACTTGGGTGTTTTTCGTGTCTGCCGACAAAACGGTAGCCGGTAAAATAGTCGACAGAAAACTATCGCGCCGCCTTATCATTGTTCGCGCGCGCCTTATCGATCTCATCATGTGTGGTTTTGACACTTGTTTCAATAAGAAAGTAAAGAAAACCACAAAACAAGTGTCAAAACCACATGGCAGATGATAAGACCCGCGCGAACAAGGCGAAGCACGTTGGCGCTCCCCGCACGCGTTTCTCGGTAAATATTGCGGTTGCATAAGCTGCTGCGGCAACGGCAGCGCATGAAGTCTTTCATATAGACCCCATTCGCTTTTTACAAACATGAACTGCCGCTTGCCGTCCCAAGCGACTTCCGGTCACTCCGTCATTGTAAGCATGTCGATCTTGCTTATTTCACCAATGCCTAAAAGCATAAATACTACAAGAAGAACAAGTTTAGAGATTGCACCGAGGACATTCTGGCTTAGCCTGCAATTTAACTTCTTTGAAGGATGTAGGGCGGTTTACAATCCTGTTGGAACATTTTAACGAGATCTCCCGCTTCTTCGTTCATTTGGCGTTCACATGAAGGGTTAGTTGGTTAAATGTTTCATTGGCAACTCAGGCAGCGGTGTGAGTGAGATTTGTTCATTCTTTTTATGAACCGGAACCATTCGCGGACATCGTAGACTTGCTCGCCCACCTGGTGGCGTTGGCTAAGAAAATGGTCTTATATAAGGAAGTTTTGGCACACGGCATTTACTTTGCTTTTGTCCAACTATTTGCTATAGTGCGGTGGAAAATCTTTGCAGGTGATACCACAGTTTCAGTCTACCCAACCACCTTCACAGCGCGAATTGAAGCCTCAGTTTTTGTTTTAAAGAATCCGTCGAAAATGTCGCTTCTTTTTTCAAAGGCCAAAATTTGAGTTCTTTAGAAAACCAAATAAGGACTTTTGATGTCATATATGGGAACTCTGGAGCAAAAATGTCGATATCAATTTTAACAACCGAGGTAAGCGCCTCGGTAGCGTGATCAACATTTGTCATAAAAGGGACATGGTCCCCTATCAACATTCTCTATGTGTTGATACAGGCTCAAATGATTACCTCTTTCAAAAGCAGTAATTAGGACGAATTACACAACACGCGTGGCTTGAATTGAACTGAAAACTCACCAGTGAAAGGTGGATGGAAATCATGAATCTGAACTAAAGAATGAGCAGACAAATTTAAACTTAAAATTAGCATTTTGGAAAGAACAAGAGTTGAACATTTCCGCCACTATTTTTGGATTGAATTGAGTAGTTCGAGGCCACAGAAGTTGTTAAACGAAAACAAAGAAATAGCCTTGTGAACAAGTTATAGTGTTGCTATTCACAGGTTCTTTAAGGACCAGTCCACATTTGAGAAATTAAAATTGCGATATGTTTGAACTCGACATTCATTAAAATCAATTCGCTTATGAAATTGCCTCAACATTTTCAATAGATACAACCAGATCTGAAAGAGCCGGAAAGTGGTATATGCCTATTAAATAGTTGAAACCGTCACTTATTCTCATTTTTACCCAAACACATTTCAGATAGGATTCAAGTTCGAACATTCGATGCGAGACAAGGGAAACTTCAGCAGCAATTAGGACACCACCGTTTAGAACTAAATTAATTTGCGTCTGGGATTCTCTTACAGAGCCACGTTTCAGACAGACATGCTATTGTGTTCTGAATTTAATAAATATTATATGAACTCGTTGGCTTTTGTAGAAGCCCTCTAATATTTTGATAGAATACTCTAATCTTGTCCAACACTTTTATAGTCCACCGGACCAACATAATGAACACGAGAGCAGTCAAGTCAACCAAAAATCTGTTGAAAGGCTGCCCTCTGGCCACACGTCGCAGCATTGTTGATTAAATTAAATGGTGATTCATTGCTCGACAAGTCAAAAGAAGAGTACGCATGAAACTTCGTCACCATTTTCGGCGAAACGACCGGCCTTTGCTCCCAAGGGCTCGATTATCGCGTGAGCATCGGCGATACTTGTCTCAGGACGAGTGTCGCCGATGTTCACGCTGATTATATCTCGTCTCAGGACGAGATATAAATAGCGCCGAACGGCTTCGCGTCCTAGAATAGCTGTCACCTTGTTCGTTTTGGGGGTTTCAGGTGACGGGTTGCTTCTTCATTAGGGTCCAACCGGTGTGGAACCCCATCTCGGGTGCTCTGAGGCGCAGTACTGGGTTGATTCGCAGACAGCGAATCCGGGTTCACGATGCCAGGATTCGGACGGGCGACCGCGATGGGTGGAAATTCTTCGAGCGTGGCGCAGCCGCTGGATGGGCGTGGACGTCGATGCAGCGGCGATTCTTGTGCATCGGAAGCATACAGAGACGTTGAGAGGACGGGAGTGACGGGAGCTGCACCCTTTCCACGACGTTTCTGCGTAGCTTGTAGAACCTCAGAGCGAAGATTGTTGTTCTCAGTCCTAAGGCGCTTGACGTCTGCGGTATAGAGTTTTAGTAGACCGTGTTTCCCCTCCTCTCAAGCCCCTCCGCTACCCGGAACTCTACAGCCAAGGCCATCGGCGCACAGGCGCAGTGGCGGTTTTTTTCGTAGTGGAGGGTTAGCGGAGGGGAAACACGGCCTCACTAAAACTCCCTAATACATCCAGTTTGCCCGACAGGCTTCCGATAAGGCGGAAAGACCTGTGGGACGAGGTTTTGGTCAAGTGAAAAGGTTGGTGGGACGAGGACCTTGCTCAGTACAGCGTTCGCTGACTCGTCCAGCGGTGCGGAGGACGGACCGTGACACCGGCAAAAACGTTCGTGCTGTTATGCTTGGGTGACAAGCTGCTTCTTTGTGTGCAGCCCGAGAACTTAAAGCGCTCTTGCAGCTTTCCACTGGATATTATATTCTGTATGGCCGATGTCCAGGAACTTACACTGAAAACGCAGGTTGCAGCCAGTCGAACAAAGAAGAAACTGCTGCTTCCTGTAGAAGCGGACCCCGCATGAGCCACAAACGTCTTTTTGAGGTGCACTATAAGACGCGTCTTTCGCGTTCGGGGTCACTGTGCCGAACGGCTCCAAATATAATTCGGAAATTGAGATAGCTGGATATGAATGGTAGCGTTCAAAAATGTTTGTTAGACAGGGACATCTTATTTACATTGCAGGATAATTTAAATGCTAATAACATTATGAATGGCTCCTTCCGTACGCTTGGCATCATCTCTACAATTATTCTTGATTTTTCTACGTCATCCTGTGTATTCCGGTACTGTTTTTCGCTAATACAAACCAAGCAAGAACTTTATTTGTCTGTATTAGTATTCGGCGCCCGAACGAAGAGAGAGAAAAAAGGGTCAGGAGCGCCTATTTCGCATTTGGAGTTTGTTCCGTTGGTTATACATTTTACTACGAGTATCAAAGACTTGTGGACAAACGAAGTTAGACTACTTTGACCTCCATAGTAACCCTGAGACGTAGGAACAATAAAAAAAACGGACTGAACGACGAGGTGTTAGTGACTTCGTTGTTCTGTCCGTTTTTTATATATTTTTTTTATTGTTTTTGCGAGTTAGGGGTTGCTATGGATGTCATTCACCACCTCGCCTGCCTTTTTACCCTTCTTTACTACTCTGACCTCTACGCGCTGCGACGGAGATGTTTTTAATTATTGTGTAACTGTTTGCATGGGATAATTGAATCCCCTGATCTGACGTTTTTTAACATTCGTGTTCCGAGGGGAGTTTTGCGAAGCCCCGACGTTTGATGTGCATCAAGTTATCCAAATTAGCCTTATGTCTCACATTCAAGTCTTGCATATTGACCGTGCTGTAGCAGAGTTTGATTTTTAACCCATGTTTTATTGCACTTAAATCGTTCTTTTCCACTACCAAATCCCCATGCTGTGCATTATTAGCAAGGCTTTGGCAGTTCACGATCACATAAAATAAATTAATTAAGAAATGAATGTATTAAACAATTGTCTCGTTTTGCTGACACACTTTTAACCAGTCTTCCTTTTGTACAGGCTGGAGTGCGTTAGTCAAACGACTGCATCCAAAGCGCTTCAGCCATCTAGACTTACAATTAAATCTTCAAGACACACGTTGTCATTCGACTGGACGCAGAGAAGAAAACATATCAGTGCAGTTATACATTTTTTTAAATACCTGAGTATTGTTAAAACTGAACACACATGGGGCGACATTTTTCAAACTTATATATATGTTTTATAGTACGTTGAAAATACATTTATTTTTAGTTGGTCAACATATTCTATTAAACCAGAGACTAGAATTGTTTCAAATTGAGCACTTAGCGGTGCGAAGGATATTTTACCCAATATTAAAACGTTTTTACCTAGTTTTATTGAGTGCGTTACCTCTTAATTTATTTAAACATATAACATAAAATAGCGCAGACAAGACAAGGACAAGAAGTATACAGGACAAGCGCTAACTTTCAACTAGTTTTTACTCAGGAAAAGCAGGCATATATATACACACGACAGGCAAAGCAACACCACACTCAAAGTTGACTAATTTAGTGCACGATCATTCAAAAACTGAAACTCATTACTATGAAGAACAATAGAAGTGTCGCTGACACAGGCCGTCCCACTTTTTTTGATAAAGAACGCTTCAAATAGACCGTTCCAGCTCTTATCTTTCAGTCGAAAAATGCCGAGTCACTGGACTGTTACGCATGCGTGGTGTCTCATATTTCGTGGAAGACAGCTACTGCACGCGCTCAGAACGCCTTCCACAGCCCAGAAACAAAAGATGGCAGAGCCCAGAAGGCGGTATTCGGAAAGGTCTATAGCTTTATAAAAAAAAAGTGGGACGGCCTGTGTCAGCATGACACTTCAATTGTTCTTCATAGTAATGAGTTTGCAGTTTTTGAATGATCGTGCACTAAATTAGTCAACTTTTATGTGGTGTTTGCTTTGCCTGTCGTGTGTATATATATGCCTGCTTTTCCTGAGTAAAAACTAGTCTAAAGTTAGCGCTTGTCCTCTATACTTCTTGTCCTTGTCTTTTTCGTGCTATTTTATTTGTTTAACTAAGATGAACCAACTAGCCCAACAACTGTACCTACTATCCTTAATTTATCTACGTTGCATAACGAAATACCTGAACTAGACTTTATCGTGTACTGTTCAGAGCGGTCATAATCATATAGTAAAATACTTATCTCAATTGTTTTGGCTGCGTACCTAAAATGACAGTCGTTTAATACTTAACACTGAAGCTTCGTGGCGACGTCCTGGAGGTTGCAGTCCTTAACGGCATGTGCGAGTCTTAACACATTTCTAGTGAGCATCACTACAGTGATACAAAATCCCAGTGTGCTGTGTCTGTGAGTCTCAGACACGCGAAACGTGAGAAAATGGTTGATCGAGAACTCAAAGAAAGATAGTTGGGTGGCGTCCTTTGCAGTCCTTCCCTGCTACGCGACGTCCAGAATTTGCTCGAAATGGTTGTGATCATCTCATCAATAGTTACAAAAAAAGAAACAAGACATCCCATGGTAAGTTTCAGCAGTCCAGTCGAGGCTAGAAACCATAGAAAAGCTTTTTGGTCTCGAATATCGTCGATTGTTTCAGTCAAAGGCAAATGTAAGATAAGTACGTTGTAATAGACCGATTTCACTAACCTTTTGGTGCATGCGCGACGCCGCCATAGCTTACGTTCACAGAGGGCAAATGGCCGTGCATGCGAGGGCTTGTGCCGTCTTGTGCTCCACGCGCGCAGAGCTCCAGCGGGGTTGTCGCACGTGCAGAAAGACTAAAGGCCGGTTCAGACACTTGCGTTTGAGTGCGTTTGACTGCGTTGCGGCGAGAACCGAAAGCGAGTCACCGGCACATCTGTGCTTCGTATGAAGCGTGGAATCCAATCCAAGGAATCATCTTGGCACGCGACATAAGCAGCAGAGATGTCCCGGTTTCTCGCTGCCGCAACGCAGTCAAACGCAGTCAAACGCAGCTGTGTGAACCAGGCTTAAGACACTTCTCGACGCAATGCGGCAGCGGTGGCGTAGTCAACTGGCTGGTGAGATCGGTGTATTCTTTTCACTACCCCAAGTACTCAAATAACAAATCAGTGCAGATCTGATAATTTAATTTATGCACGCATAATTCTGTACGTGTTTAATTATTTTTTCACTTGACAGTGACCGGATAGTAACCTAGCCAATAAAATGTCACATTGCAAAAAAATAAATCAAGTTAAACGTATTTATGCTTTAACATATGCACCCCAAGATCTCTTTGGAGTCCTACAGCAAAGGTGTTAGGATACATAAATGAGATTGATTCGGCACATTACCAACGTAGTCATGTCCACGGTGAGCTGGTGCATCGACTTCGAAAATCTTGTGTGCGATAGACCCGTCTTCAGCTCGATCCATAAGGTGAAGAGGAAGGATCCTAAGAGTGTCGCTGATGACACCACTCTGAAGAAAAGAAATAAGGCAAACAGATAGTATGTTTTAGCACTAATTATAAAGGATATTAGATCGATGCTTTCTTGCGATTGGTATTCCAGACGTACTGAAATACCAATTACTTTGTAAGCTTCAGGCGGAGTTCTTTAACTACGTAGTGAGCTAAAGATATACAAAATATTCAATATATACCAATCAAACGGCTTTTATTTGCTTGGCTGAAGCAAAATTATTTAAAATTAATTAATAATGGCGAATAATAACCAATCAGGTTGAGATTACATTATGTTTTATTTAATTATGCAATATACTTGCTGTCAGTCGGTTAGAGGGCCCTAAAGTGTGGAAGATACAAAAGGTAACTTAGACAACATATGTTGTCTATCGCTGCATCACAAGCACCTAAAGAATGAAAGACGTTTACCACTCTCTGTAACGCCGAATTGGAGCACAGCTGTTAACGGAGGAGGAGGAGGGTATGCCCCCTGCCCGCCTCCTCTCCCTGCTTCCTTCCCTTTTAGCGAGGAAATTTGTCCGCTAAATTGAAAAAATGTTCCCTAAATTTAGCTGAGACATTTTTCCCCTAAAATTAACGTGGAAAGTTGTTCCGCTAAATTTAGCCTGAAGCTTTTCCGCTGCAAATTTAGCGGGGATTGTTTTACGCTAAGTTTTAGCGAAGAATTTTTTCCCGTTAAATTTAGCGGGGGAATTTTTTTACTAAAATTAACATACATTTTTTTCCGCTAAACTTAGCGAGAAAATATCCCTCCTCCTCCTGCTCCTCCCCCTCCCTCGTGACCCTCGTGACGTCACTCGTGAGCCTCGTGAAGTCACACGTGACGTCAAATGTGACGTCATTAGTGTGGAACGTTCCATAATGCTACGTGTTGTTATGCCGACGGTGACGTCGCTCAAGCCGGAAACGGGCGAATAAGAGCTGCGCTCTAAAAAAGGCACAAAAACAAGAGGCGTATGATAGATCGGTGTTCAAACCCGTACCTGCTTCTAAGCACGAACAGTTACACTCGTTAGCAGACTTTGGTCTTCGAGCAACATACGTAGACCATTCTGGAATTGGAACTAGACACTAGAGGAAGAACGGTACCGGGAAGTACGACCTAGGCAGTCTGTAGAACTGTAGAAAATATTATTACATATATATATTTATACAAACATTATTAGCTACCCTTACTTACAGGTGATGTTCAATGCTGTGAAAGGAGGCTTTCCAGGATTCCTTTCTGCGGTTAGACTTAAAATTCGTGGCGCTATAGCACGAAGAAGCCATCGCCTTGTTTTCTACTACTCGGCATTGAAAGACTGCCAACAATGCTATAGCGCTGGAAACCAACGGCTGCTCCAAACGTTTCAACAACAGGATCCACAAGAAGCTACGCCGCCCCCGCCTGTCCAAGCTCGCGGCTCCTTCCAGCCACGTCTGCCTGCCGTGTACGTGAGGACCGTCGGAAACCATCGGATGTGTCCTTTGTAAACATTGGATCGCGGTGACTCACAAGCCGGTTTCCTCCATCCGTCAGCGACTCCATCTCCCCCTGGGAGAGACAGGCTAAGGAGATGTCTCAAGGCCTCGCCTACCCCATGCCGTGCAGGGACTTCCCAGCTACCTACGCTGAGAAAACCAGGAACTTCCCGGAACCGCCCCAAATACGACGTGGAAAAAAAAAAAGACGGCGTTCAAGCAAGTGCTTTTGCCGAACAAGAAGCGAAGTGAGGCCACTGCGAGTCTTCCCTCCATAGAGCAACTCTGACGGAAACGTCTGCACCTGTAATCCTGCTCCATACGGACAACAAAAGAAAGCATTAACAGGTCGTTGGAGAATTCTTCCAGGCGTGTACGTCTCAGGACTCTGCCACATCATGAAAAAAACCCGGACGCAGCCTGCCTACTTAAGCGGCACTTTTTCTGTCCACCTCACGGCAACCCCTGAACAAGGGACCGAGATGGCCATAAAACGTCGGGCCTTTTCTATTTATTGAAACTTTGGTGAGAGCTTTTATTCTCGTTAAGTTGCTTCGTTACAGCAGCAATGCTCAGTCTACGACGACACATCTTCGCCCGCTATCGCAAGCTCTACTCGTCATATTTTTAATTCACTTGTTTTACCTTTTGACATGCAACTTATTTTTATGAGTGGTACAAATTAAAACAAAAGCTCGTTAATACATAGCTTCGTGATAATGGTGAGACTCTGTCCTTCTGCGCAAAACATCTTAGGGTTCATAAACAAAGAAATGTGTTTCTTCGATGTAAAAACAATGGACGCAGGGGAAAACGGAGGAATAAAAGTATTTTAATAGGTGAGAAACTAATTACATTAAATTTGGCAATCTCCTATATTGACTTGGAGACTCACGGACGTTTTCCAACACACTCGTGTGTTATGAAGATCCACATAATGGAATACGAGTAAACTTGTCATAAATCATACTGTGGACATTAGTAGTCAGCACTCTTCCGGTAGTTTTTCGACGATTACCGATGTTCAACAAAAAACATAGCACAACAACAATACATATGAGCAAGCTAATTTCGGAGTACGTTGATGACGAGTAAAAACTTAATAAATAGATCGGGTAATTACAGGCGCCCCCAGTTCCGAGAGAGTATGTGCCGGTGACCTGTTGTCACCTTCAACAAACAAATTTGAGTGACGTAGAAAGGATTGGTTCAACAAAGAGTTTACCAACCGTATGGTCGAACGCCTTTTCATCATTGAACGCCGTTTCATCGAACGCCGTTTCATCGAACACCATTTCATTGAACGCCTTTTCGTCGAACGCCATTTCATCGAACGCCTTTTTGTCGAACGGCATTTCATCGAAGCACTGTCGCCCAACACCGCCTAGTTGAGCAGTTGAATCTTGGACATAATAAATAGTTTTTCTTAACACCGGGAGGAAAGGTGTTGTAGTGATCTGTAGGTGTATAAACTTCTTTCCCAGAGTGAGAACGACAGGGCGTGTGTTTCGTACGCCCTAACTCCTGCACCGCGCCTCACACCTTCCGCCGTGCTTTGGCTGCGCGCGCTAGATGTGCACCAGATGCCCAGGCGTTGTCGCAGGGTGGGAGAACTGAAGCCCCTCCCTGTTGTTCTTACCTTGTCAGTGGCTATAATAATAAGAAACTTTATTTTCTGCGTTAATTTTTTCGATATTTGTTTCATAGTTACTGATGACGTCTGCGGTTAATGTGGCCAATAAGAAACGGGAAACATATAGTTGACCTGTCTTGAGAACAGTGATCGTCGGGTGCAGTGACCAACGTATGCAACTGCAAGGGCGTATCCTGGTCCTCGAAGAGACTATCTTGCCACAAGAACAAAGCCGTCCTTGAAGATGGAGATACACGTTTGCAAAAGCAAACAAGTATCTCCTCTTTGTTAGTTTTGTAATCGGCAGTCATGAATTTACCAGATTTCTTACCTATATTTTTAAAAAAAGATGGGTATTCTCCTTGGATTGAATGGAAGCAAATGCAAGCTACTCATACAATCTTAAAAAAGCGCAATACAAAAAACGTTCAACCTTTCCACTCTGGTGAAGAAGAAGGAGCAGCGGAGCTGAAGCTTCTGTTCTCAGCGGTGGCCTTCCAGGCGAGCGATCTGCTCTTCTTTTGCCAGGAATCTGAAGCGCTCGACGCAGTGGAACTTGAGGCGATAGCGGCCTCGCGGCGGTTGCGGAATCATTTGCGCTGCTATGCACATCGCCGCTCGTTCCGTTCCCGCTCTTCTTCCTCCGAAGAAATGTTGCCGCCTGTAGTGTTTGTATTCCGATAAACAAATAGCTGGATCATTGCTACCTGTCTATGCTAGGAGCGCCGCCCTTTGATAGCTGGATCATCACCACGTGTCTATGCCTAGGGCCCCGCACCCTTCATCCTGCTTCTATCTTGATATAAGCGCTTCATGGCGTTCTGTACGGGAGTGCTTGACCAGCGATACGCGCAGTCTCACGGCCGGCTGGCAATAAACCCATGCTTTGACTACTCGGCGGGCGTCCCCCTTCTAAGACACAACAACTTCTTGGCGACGAGGATGATGACGCAGACTGATGAGCACTTCCACGGGGAACGTTAGGACGGAGACTCAACCAAGCGTGCCAGAAGGACCACGCAGTATCGACTCGGAAGCATGCAGGATGGCTACGTTTGGGCAAGTGGAACCTTTCAATGAATCGCTGTCAGATTGGAAGACATACAAAGAAAGGGTTAACGTGCATTTCTGCGAGTGAATAAGATTCCAGACGCCAACAAAGTAGACGCCTTCACTAGAGTATCATGGGTCCAAATACGTACAAAAAGTTCGGCGTGCTTGGACCGCCCCGAGCGCGCCGGACAGTCAGCCCTTTCGTAGAGCTTACAGAAAGCATTACGGGAGCATTTTTGGCCTCAGGCCATCGTTCAACGTCGTGAAGAGAGCAAAAGTTTCATCGGAAAACACAACAAGAGACCGATAGCATCGCGGAGTTCGTGGCGGCCCTCAAGCCGATTGGCAGAAACATGCAACTTCGGTGCGGGGAACCCAGAAGAAGGCGCTGAGAGACATATTCGTGTGTAGGGTCGGCCCGGACTGGAAATTCAGAAGAAGCTTTTGTTGAGGATGCGTCTCTGAAGCTCAAAGAGGCGACAGAGATCGCGTTTATCAGTAGAGGCGACATCCAAGAACTCGACAGAGTGCCGGCCTCGCAGGGCTGCCTAGGAGGGCTTCAACAAGTATTCTGCAGAGGGAGGCCGGGCGCGGGACGGCTCGCTGTGCACGCGATGCGGCTTGCGTCATCCCAACGGTGCTTGCCGATTCCGGACAGCGACGTGTTTTAGATGCCACCGAGTAGGGCATATTCAAAAAGTGTGCCACCTCCGCCACCGGCGATCTAGTTCCACATCTAGAAAAAAGCGCCCTGACAAGACGCCTTTGGAAAAGGACTCTGGAGGCAAAACTTCAAGGCGCCCTCAAAACCGGGGAGGAGGAGAAAGTATAACATTCACACCCGCCGTGTGTTTTTCATGTTCAGCTGGCCCCATTCACAAGCAATGAACCAACTTGCTCAGCCAAAGCCCGTAACGAAGAGGAGGTCGAACCACTGCTTCTCCAGGCAACGCTAGAGGAACCGCGTTTTGGACCGATTTACTTTACGATGTGCGTTAGGGAGTGCCGCTTAAAATGGAACTGGGCAATGGAGCTTGGCAGTATCGGGTGATGCCGCACCGGCTGTCTCTGGTCGCGTTTTCCTGCAGATGAAGTTGCGGCCAGTTTCGATGTTACTTCGTACGTACACAGGGGAGTGCGTGCTCTTGCAGCGGGCGTGGCATGACGGTAATCCGCGGAGCATCAGCATCAGTCTTACGAGCTGCCCTCTGCACGTGTCTCCTGCAGAGGAGGCATCCGTCTCTTCATAGGAAGAGACTGGCTGTATCAGCTCCGGCTCCAATTGGACGAGCCTCAACCACGTGGATGCAGAAGACCACGGGTCCTTGGGACACGTCTTGGACCGTCATCGCCAGTTGTTCGGACGACGTAACTCGGCGAAGAGATTCAAGGTGAGCAAGCTCACTCTTACCCCGCTCCAACCTGAACTACACCCAAAGTTTCCGTAAAGCCAGAAGCATTCCGTTTGCGCTGAAAGACGCAGTGGAGAAAGTACTAGTAAAAGCTGGTTGGTCTGGGGATCGATTGAGTTCCACTCTCGAGCAGTCGTTTTGCCTCACCAAATGTACCGGTGGTGAAGAGATAGCAGCGTACGAACCTGCGGGGATTATAATGCGCTCGCCGAACCCGATGCTTAAACATTGACAACCATCCCTCACCCAAGATTGGCGAAATCTTTTCCAGTCTCTCGAGAGGACAAGCGATTCTCCAAGATGGACCTGAGTAGAGCATGCCAGCCATGTGGTAATGGACCAGGGTTTTCGGCGAAAGTACATCACCCTGAATACGCAACAAAAGAGATTTAACAGTAAATCGCTCCAGCATTCTGGGGGTTCCGTCGGCACCCGTGACTTTTCAAAAAGTGTAGACGGACAACATGTTAAAGGGACTAAGAAAAGGGTAATATGCTACCTCTAGATGGCATTCTGGTCATGGGACAGAACGAAAGAGCACACCTTGAAAACCCAGATTCACTGCACTAACCCGGCTGCATGAAAGGGGGAGTACAAATTAAGACAGAAAAGTGAGAATTTTGAAACCGGAATCTGCAGAGTTTGGTCACGTGAGTCAGTAAGCGTGGAATATCAGCAACGGCAGAGAAGGTGAAGGCCGTGAAGAAGCCTCCGTCCCAGTCGATAAAAAGCGGCTGAGAACGCCATCACGGGCGCAGTAACATACCACGGAAAATTTTCTGCCGTGAGTTATCGACTGTAATATTCCCACTGAATCAGCTGCTCTGCAAGAATGCGCCGTGGACTGGAGTGAACAGTGCAATCTCTGGCGTTTAAGCAAGTGTGAGAAGAGTCGCTTGTAAAAGCGCTGGTGTTAAGGCACATTATGATGCAAAAGCCCACCTCGCAGGTTGCAGTGCGATGCTTCATCATATGGGTTGGGCGCCGTTTTAGCTTGAAAGTGGAAAATGGCGGGTCCAGACGGCCAATCGTCCTTGCATCGCGCACGCTATCACTAAGTGAACGGAACTACAAACAGTGGGAGCGAGAAGCCTTGCGCTTAATTTTCGGAATCAAGAATTTCCATTACTACATTTATGGCAACAGTTCGGCTTGGTAACTGATCACAAGACTTTACAGACAACTCTCGCTCCAAAGGCAGGGATGAAAACGTTGCCGCAGCTCGTTTGCAGAGGTGGCACATGACGCTGTCGGCGTACCGTTACAGTTTGGTTTTACCGTTCAGGTGACAGCAATGTTGAAGCAGACTGCTTGTCGCGTTTACCACTTCCCGAGAGTTGCAAAAGAAGAGGACGAGGAAGTAGCCTCCTGTTACGCACTTCGGTGGGAGCCTTTTCCAATAACAAGCTCGAATATCGCGAGAGAAACTTCACGAGACCCAACCCTACGACTGGTACTTCACTCGGTTACGGAACAATGGCCTGAGCACGTTATGGATGAAGGGATGAGGCCTTCTGTTTCGAAACGACTGCAGCTGTCGGTAAACCGAGGATGTTTATTTCTGAGAATGCGCATTGTGGTTCCCCCAACTTTACAAAAGAAAATCCTGGACGAGCTGCATGACGGACATCCCGGCGTTGTGCGGATGAAGGAGGTGGCCTGAAGCTGCGTCTAGTGGCCAGTGAGTGAGCGCCGACATGGAGAACACCTGCAAACGTGTGCGGTCTGCCAGTAGCAACGGGCAGCTGCCTACGCAAGCTTCCCTTCATCCGTGGGGTTGGCCTAAAGGCCATGGGCCCGACTCCACCTAGACTTTGCTGGCCCGTTTCTTCAGCGGAATATTTTTTGGTGGTGGTAGACGCCCCATTCAAAGTAGACCAGATGTGTTCCTGATGCCCTCGACCTCGGTAGAAGCTACCATCGGTAAGCTTCGTGACCTCTCCAGCCGTTTTGGATTGCCAGAGGAAATCGTGTCAAATAACGGTCCGCAGTTTTTGCAGTGAATGAATTTCACTCACTACTCAGGATGAACGGAATAAAACATGTGCGGTCCGCTCCATATCACCCATCAAGTAACGGTTTGGCTGATATATTCATCCGAACAGTGAAAGCAAGCCCTCGAAAGGACGTCACAGGCCGGTCCACTTGAAGAGAGACTGGCCAGTTTTCTTCTAGCGTACCGAAATACGCCACATGCAACCACCCAGCACTCTCTGACTTCACTTTTTGATTGGGCGACCCACGTAGAGCCCGACCCAATTTACTGAAGCCTAGTGCTCGGTCGGCGGTAGACCAAATGCACTTCCAACAGATCGCAGGGTCGAAGAGAACTTCAGATATTCTTCGCCGTTGTTGAACAAGTGTTTGTGAAAAACTCGAGAGAAGGTCCAAGGTGGTTAGAGGCAACGGTGATCTTACTATCCAGACCAGTATCGTATGTGCTACAGGTGACTGCGCCACATGGAGTCATGGAATGGAAGAGGCATCAGGATTACATGCGTGCAAGGCAAGCGGACCGGAGGCAACGTCTGCCAACTATGATCAAGCAGCGGCCATAGCTATTGAAGACGGAAGCGGGTCTCTTACAAGAGGCTACCTGTCGACGGAACCGCCCGGCTCTGAGGACACTGATCACGACGCAGCGCCTTCGCCAGGTGCCAGAGGCAGCGAAACCTCAATGTGACCTCGGTACCCAACAAAGGAAAGACGTCCCCCGGATCGGTACTCATCAGTGCAGTGATTGTGCCTACGAACATTGCGGCCGAGTGTTTTGGACGGTTAACTAGTTCCAATTATCTCTGTATGAAAGCGTAACGTTTCTTGTTGTACCCTATTAACTTTGTGTAATGAGAGCATCGTCGATAGGGAAGGGGGAATGTAGTGTTTTTATTCCGATAAACAAATAGCTGGATCATTGCTACCATGTCTATGCTAGGACGCCACCCCCTTTGATAGCTGGATCATCACCACGTGTCTATGCTAAGGGCGCATGCCCCTTCCATCCTGCTTCTATCTTGATATAAGCGCTGTCATGCCTTTCTGTACGGGAGTGCTTGCACCAGCGATACGCGCGGTCTGACGGCCGGCTGACAATAAACACTATGTTGTTGTGACGACTGGGCTTGGCGTCCCCCTTCTAAGAAAAAGCTGCCGCCATCTATGAGGCGACGGCAGCAACCAGTTGTCACGGTTTTGCCGGGAGTTGGAGAGGTTACCGCAATCTATGAGCGACGGCGGCTTTAGCAGACAACCGGCAAACACAATTGTGTCGACATTTGTTTGGTTCCGGACACGACCCTGGTGAAACTAGCCCTTAACAAGCTTCGCTGTAAAAAGCTGTATCCCATCTTTAGGAAAGTACCTTTCTATTGCGTGAAGAAATTGAGGGGACCGAAGAAGGAACAGATAGGTACGGTGTAGAACAGCCGCAAATCTGTTCAGAAAACAGTAAGCCGCTTATCCACTCAACTATTGGTGAAGAAGCGACCAGGGTAGTAATTTGTGAGGTGAGTAAATTCGACCAGCGTTATAGCAATCTGAGAAGCAAGAGTAAAACGTTCTAAAACTGCTGTAAAGCTCCAGCATACGATAAAGCCGAAATTCAATGAAACGCAGTCAAGCGATTCGTTGAAAGGACGTTCAATCGGAGTTCGAAGAGATGTCCACTTATTCGATGAATTGGCGTTCGGATGAAAGGTCCTGTACCAGCATTTTATATTGATCGCCAGTGTGTAATTTGTTTCTACATATTTAGGTAGGTATTTTATAATACGTGATTGTATTGATTCACTCCTATCAAAGACGTAAATATTAATAATGCCAAGTGTGATAAGGAGGCCCACAGCATGCGACAGTCACCCGAATGTTCGACGTTCGAACATTCTAGGCTGAATGTTTGAGATACCGGGTGTGATAGATGAAGGAGCACAACGTGGTCTTGCCGACTCACTCACGCGCTCTCGCGCTAGCCGAGATGTCACGCCCACGCCCCGACGCTCGCTTCTTCTTTCTTTGTTTACTGAAGAGGTTCGCCGATTAATTCTTTATTTTCCGTTCTACAGTTGTCGATCCTTTTCCATCCGTGACCTTCCTGGTGGAGGTGCGGGGTACGAAGACGTCCATTGGTGAAACAACCAAGAAACAAGTCGACGAACCCGGAGATGTTTCCCCAGGGCCAGCCGACCGAGAACCCTGCAGCTGCATCCCCGTCGTTTTCCTGTCCGTCGTACCTCGCACGCCGACGCCCTTCCGCGACGAAGTTCACGAAGACGTTTACGACTCGATACAGCAGTACGAACGGATGGCACGGACTAACCGATGGACACCAAATCGAAGCGTCCAAAGCATTTACTTCTCACTGGATGGAACGGTCCGTCTTTGGTTCTAAGATCACGAAGCGTCACTCACCTCCTGGGAACGTGCAAAGAGCAGCTACGCCGCGCTTTTGCGAGCCAGCAGCGTCGGAAACGCGTCGAACGAACTACTCCAGATGAGAATTCAAGAACCAAATGAAAGCGTTGTCAGTTTTGTCGAAGGCGTCCTCCGACTATTCAAACGCGCGGATCCTCAAGAGCAAGAAGCGAAGAAGCTCAACATTCTCATGCGAGGAGTAAAGGAAAGCATCTTCGAGGGCCTCGTGCGAAACCCGCCTGAGACCGTCGAGACATTCGTGACAGAGGCCACACA
Organism: Ixodes ricinus; assembly: GCA_037355805.1. NCBI lineage: Eukaryota > Metazoa > Arthropoda > Arachnida > Ixodida > Ixodidae > Ixodes > Ixodes ricinus. The sequence goes on along the minus strand of JAZHYW010019539.1, from coordinate 24,690 downwards.
CATCAAGCCGGCCCTCCAAGCGCGAGCCACCCACTACCAGCGACTGCCCAACGACGCTGCACTCCGTGTTGGCTAGCCTCGACGCCTGCACTGGCCTCCTTACCGGACGTTCGAGAGATGATTCAAGACGTCATCAGGAGGAGGAGCTCAGAAAATTTCTGCCTGCTGCCGATCGCCCGGCTTCCCTTTTCATCGCCGAAGTAGTATAGAAGGAAGATCTAGCGAGCCGTTCAACTGAAGGCTCAGATCAACGCAGTAACAGCACTTGAAGAAACGCCGCCGGTGACGTACGCCGCGATTGCCAGGAGGCCACCAGTAGTGCCGCCTCAGTAATTGGCGCAGCCTCGACAGGACACCCCGACGCAAGAATACGTTCGACGCCAAGACGACCGGGCCCAATACGCCCGCCCGGAACCACCTGCACCGAGAAAGACCGACATCTGGCAAACAGCCGACCGTCGGCCGCTATGCCTACCACCGCAGGGAAGCCGACCACATCTACCGCCGTTGCCCCTACCGGCAAATAGGGCTGCGCAGCTTCTGCCCCAACGACCCAAGCCCACGCTACGGTAAGCGACCGTGGGAAATCGACGAGTACCTTCGACGACCTCAGTCTCCCTCGTCTGCACGTCGCCGCGGGTCCTGGTCGCCGTCACCACGACGTCCATCTTCGCCAATGCACAGACCCCGTCGCGAGAGCCTCTCGCCCCTCGCCTCTCGTCTGGGAAACTAAGCGCGGCAACCCCTGCAGTTGGAGTGGCCGACGGCCAACGGCGCAACAATCCTCCACGAACGTCGAAGGGTGCCGATTCTAAGCACCAGGATTGTGAAGTACCTAGGTACAACTAAAGGCCCGTTCAGACTCTAGCGACCGAGTAGACCGAGACAGACCAGACGGTTTTAAGCCTCTTGCGACTTCTTAGGACCGGATGCGCTGCAGCGGAGCTGGTCCTAAGACATCGCAAGAGGCTTAAAAACCGGTCTGGTCTCTCTCGGTCTTAATCGGTCGCAAGACTGTGAACAGGCCTTAACTGGAAATCGGTTTCTAGGTACTTTGTTGTACCTCAGGTACTAGACCTAGGTACTTTCATTTCTCGGTATCTGTATCTGTATCTTAGGTACATTTTCCAGTAACTTGTAACTAAGTGAAGTTACTTTTGACAGGTACTTTTCTATTCACTTCGTCAAAATGGTAGAAACTATAAATCTTGAAGTATTAATACACTACCATGTGCCGTGATTAACGTTGAGCTGGGTACGCCCTGGAAGCATTGACTTGATCGAACGACGTTTCAGCGAACGAAGCCCCGCCCATGATGTTTCATCGAAAGACACTGCAGCGAATGGCGGTGTTCATTTGAGCGAACGGTGGATTAGCGATGCCGTTCTAGCGACACCAATTTATCGAATCGCTTCGGAGCTCCGTTTTGGAACAAAGTAGCGACCGCTTTCTTTATCTCAAACCGAAATCGACTTCATTGCGTGTTTGAAGCTCCTCTGACAGCTATACAAGGAGGAAATAACTTGGAAGAGGTGCGCACCCTCGCTCCTAGGCTCACTTCCAGATAGTGTCAGCCAGATACGGCAAGCCACGCGCTCCTCTGTATCGCAGTTCATGTTTCCCCCATAGGACCATCAGGTACTAGAACCTAGGTACTTTCTTTTCTTCCTGTCGTCGTCCGAATCTTAGGAGCCCTTCCAGTCAGACTTGTGAGCTGCGTGAAGCCACTTTTGACAGGTGTCAGACCGCTCCAAAGCATGTCAAGCGGTCTGCCGGCTGCTGGTCCAGTTTTTACCTTTTGAAACTGCAAGGCATAGCATCAACGTTGACATTGCGATGGAACAGAGCGCATTTAGATTCTATAGTGTATGCTTAGTACAAAATACTTTACTTCAAGTCTATTCTGACAAATCTTGGGGACTATAAATCACAAAATATCGTTGAAGTAACTGTAGCTGTACCTAGGCTACATTTTTAAGAGAGTACCTAGTTACGTACCTAGTTACCTCTTCGTATGAGTAACATAACTGTATCTTAAGTACGTTTTTTCAAACAACTTTTAGAAATTCTGCTAAAGACGCAGGGACATCGGAACGACGAACCTGGAAAGAGGCCAAACGATTTCAACGTCATCTTCGGCGGTCACGAAACGCACGCCCCTTGTTGGGACCATCGTTCACTGCTCCATTTTGAGTGGGAAGCTCACGCCGCCTATGGGAAAGTTACGACGCCGTGGGTTGGCCCTCTAATTTGAAACACCGGAGGACACCTGCGTACGTCCGTCGGAACGTGCACTGTGCGAGTCGAGATCCATGGTGAGATGCTCCTCGTGAGAGTTGTCGTACTACAAGACTGCAGCATGTAGACGTGTAGCGGGCATGTGCCAGTGATTAACGTTGGACGGTGGCACGCCTCCTGGGGAGCATTGACTCGACCGATTGACGCCTGCAGCGACCGGGGCCCCGCTCCAGGATTTTTTCATTGGAAGACGCTTTAGCGAATGGAGGTGTTTATTTGAGCGAACGGTGGATTAGTTCGATGCCGTTCTAGCGACACCAATTTATAGACTCGCTTCGAACTCGGTTTCGGTGAAAATAGCGGCCTGCCTCCTTCAGAGGAAGGACGACTACCCGCTTTCCGCATTGATGACACACTCGAACGGCTGCTCCACTTCCGGTACTTTTCGTCGATGATCCTAAAGAATGCATACTGGCATTTTGAAATCGACAAACGGGAACGAGAAATGACTGCCTTCGTCACGCCCGATGGAGTGTACGAGTTCAAGGGAATGCCCTTTGGAGTTTGTACAACATCGATAAAATTTCAGCGTGTCATGGATACCGCGCTGGCAGGCATAAAATGGCGGAGCTGTCCAGCTCACCTCGACGACGTCGTGATATACTCGAGCGACTTCGACGAGCACTTGAGACGTCTTCGAGTTCGTGCCCGCAGGCAACCAGGACCACCGGACTTACCCTCAAGCCGACAACGTGTCGGTTCGCCGATGGTGAACTGAAGTTACCGGGTCATATTGTGAGCAAAGAATGTTTTCGACTTTACCCTGAGAAGACTCGCGCCGTAAAAGCGTTCCACCCAGCATTAGACAAAAGGCAGTAAGGAGATTTCTCGGACTCTGTGCCTACTACAGACGCTTTGTTCGGGATTTAGCGGAAACGTCTTCGCCGCTGACCCACTTCACGAAGGACGCCGTGAACTTCGAATCGGGCGAAGAACAAGAATAGGCATTCGACGAGCTGAAGCGAAGACTCCACTCGCTCCCGATCCTCTGCCACTTGGATCAGTCAGTGAAAACAGAAGTTCACACGGTCCCCATCAAAACAGGGCTCGGTGGTTACTGCTGAACGGAAAGAAGGAACCGAGCGAGTGATCGCCTTCGCTAGCCGTACGCTGTCGAACGCGGAGCGAAATTACTCGACGACTGAAGAGGAATGTCTTGCCGTTACCTGGGCGGTAACGAAACCCTGCCTGTAGTCGTACGAGTACCCGTTTCTAGTGTTCAAGACCGCCACTCGCTGTGTTCGCTCGCCAGCATTAAATATCTATTAGGACGGCTCGCTCGATGGAGGCTATGGCTGCAAAAGTTCGAGGTGACCAGACGTAGTCTACAAGTCAGGCAGCAAATACAGCGACGCTGATTGCCTGTTCAGCGCACCCTTTGAGTCAGCTCCCACCGGCTCCAACGTCGACGATGAGAAGAGCTTTCTGGGAGCGAAGAACGTCAAGGAGATGTTAGAACTCCAGCCACACGATCTTGAAGAGCACTTGAAAGTACGAGTCGAAGTACAGTTCCAGTATCTTCTCAAGCGCATTGCCAACCTTTCTGTTCGAGAGGGCGTCCTCCACAAAAAGAACTTCGTGGTCAGCAACTCGACGTGGCTCTTGGTGATTCCTTCAGGTCTTTGAGAGTAGATCTCCGAAGCCTGCCATGACGTCCCGACGTCCAGATAACCTCGGTTAGAGCAGGACTCTGGCCGGAATTCGTGAGAAGTGCTACTTGGCTAAGCTTCCGGACACAGTTCTCCATTACACAAGATCGTGTCTTGAGTGCAAACGCCACAAGAAACCTCTAGCGAAGTCATCAGGAGTCTTGTAACCGAATGTGCCCCTACTACTCGTTTTCAGCAGATCGGAATTAATATACTAGGACATTTCCCAGCGTCGGCGTCGTGGAACCGCTCGTTATCGTCTCCACAGATTACCTAACCCGGTATGCGGAGAAAAAGGACATTTCCTTTGTCCCTGCTACAGAGGTCGCCAAGTGTTTCGTAGAATTCATCGTTTTCCGGCACGGCGGCCCCAAAGTCCTGTTAACTGACAGAGTGTCGGCGTTCATGGTCCAGCTGACTCAGCAGCTTCTTCGGCTATGCCACACTACCCATCGTTGAGCCACTGTGTACTCTCCGCAGACCAGAGGACTGAGAGAACGGCTAAACAACCCCACATTCTCTCGATGTACGGGAACGCAGAGCACAAGACGTGAGTCGAGGTTTAACACTACGCCACGCTCGCCTACAACAGCTGGTGCACGGCAGATAGGTGACGACGGTGCTCGACGCGATGCTGCTCAACAGACCCGCAGACGACAGAACCGACAGCGCCTTGTTGGCAACCAGCGGGCGGAAGAGGTACGCCAGTTACTTCTTCGGATTCAGCCCCACTAACGTCTCGACGCCGCCCGGTAAGACCTTCGTCGTCGCGACGTCCACTTCGAGCCCGAAGACATGGTGTGGGTGTGGACGCCCATTTGCTGCCTCGGCCTCAGCGAGAAATCGCTATAACGGTACTTTAGATCCTGCAAAGTTATTCGCCGCCTTGAGGACTTGAATCCTGAGGTGCTTCCCAAAGGAACCCGACCATCAGTAAGCCAACAGACACGACCCGAAGTAGTGCACGCCGGTCGCCTCAAGCCACACTATGCTCGACAGGAGTGAGGAATCGTCATGGTTCAGACGGCCCCGCACCTTACTATGTAATATCATTTGGTTTAGCCTTGTGTTATTTTATTAGTAGTTTCATCGAGACGACATGACTTTTATAGGGGGAGTAATGCCGAGTGCATGGCTGGAAAGCTATTCCATAATTCTAGAACATTCGCGTTTACACTTACCCCAAATGTTTGACGATCGAAGATTCTAAATCGAGATACTAAGCGTAATAGATAGGAAGGCGGACACGGCCTTGCCAAGTCGGTCTCCCGAGTGTTCGACGCTCGAACATTCTAGGCCGAATGTGCGAGGCAGCGATAGTAATAATAAGTATCCCAGCGTGGCCTTGCCGACGAATTCTCGCACTCTCGCGCCAGCGAGCTGTCACGTCGGGGCCCCTACGCTCAATTCTGCTTTTTCGACGCTCGAGCTTTCCTTTAGTTTTTGCAAAAATTCGGCAATGAAACTTTTATTTTCAGTTTTACACTTGCCCATCCTTTTCCATCCTCGACAATAAAATTATGATAGAAAGTTAAGAAAAGTCCTATTTCAATAAAACAAGAAAAGTTATCTCACGTCGTGATAACGATGAAAAACACATTCGGGTCACTATACGCTAGATGAATACAGGCCTTAGTTTTAGGCCTCACGAATTCTGTCTAAAAATTGTATGTGTTATTGATGATATGTAAAAGCAACTTTAACAATATATCTCCGCCCTAACTTTTTTAACACAAACACCTTATTGAAACTTTAGAATTTAGATAAGGAATACAGACAGTAAATAAAATAAGTATTACCAGACGTTAAACATAAAGTATATTTTATATGCACCTATTTTGAAAGACTGATCTTAATAAAACAAAATATTAGTTGAATATGAATAGTTTCTTTCAGACTTCAAATTATTCTTTTGTATTCATAACACGCAAATTTGGTGGTTTTAAAAGTCAATCATTTGAAACTGTTAAATCAAATAACAGCATGTTATCAAACTTTGGTACGTGTATTTAATCGCTATGTTTACATTTGGAAGAACGCTGAGCGCTCGATTGTCCGTAGTAGGACTTTTCGATAAAAAACACGGTTCTTTTTATCCCACACAACCGGTACGTTGAGAATATATCAGTTTTAGTTTTGAGCGGCGCATATGAAGCATGTTTAGTATTATATAAGCCCAATTTCATAAAGACGACTGAAAGTTCTAAGTTGTGCACCATTCAATTAACGTTTAGAAGCGTCTTACCACTTCCACAGCTCCATTATTCTCCTTCACCTCAACCGCCGCCATTTTCTGTTTGTCATGGTACAGGTTACGTTCCATATATTTTCCGTTCATCTGAAAAAGACCGAACGCGAAGTGAATGAGGTATGACATATTTTTAGACACGTTACACCGTAAACGACTTAATTTTCGGGAGGACCTAGTTTTCGCGAATTTCGCGAATCGCTTATAATTCGCGAAAAATAGGTCCCGCGAACAATTCCGGTAAGATGTAAACACATTGGAATCTATATTGAGATCCCGCCGCGTCTCGAAAATTTGAACCCGCGAATTATTCCGAAACTTAAGCTTTGACCTAAACCGCGAAATTTTGAGCCCGCGAAAAATAAGTCGTTTACAGTATTTGCTAGTCACAGCGAACACAAGGCGAAACGTTTACACTGAGATCAATCAAACTAACAGCTTATTTCTCACGTACCCTATTTCAAACAACATTTTTTTAATGATTTAATGCAACAATATCCTACCCTTGTCTATGGCTTCACCTACAGATAGGTAGGCGCTACCATCTTTAAAAATGACAAAAAGTAGAAAGATTAGCTTCTGTCTGTGGCGAGATTGAATTTGAAAACCTGCAAGCCAATGCTGGGAACACCGTGCTAGGAACGCGCGGATGCCGCTGTGTATGCTGGGCAAACCGCCACGACACAGACAAAGAAACAAAATATCACACATAATTATTTATTTTAGGTAGATAACACATATCTGCCATGAACGGTCTTAAACTGTTCTGGTGCATATTTCATCTGGGAAATATTCCGCCTTCTAAACGGTCCACGGCTTAAAATAATAGAATTTTGAGTATTTTGCATTAAAATAAGAAACGTTTGGTGACCCTCAATCATCCTTCATTCGTAAACTGAAAATAGATGCACGAATTATAGCTTTTAGTCAAGGCAGCACTTCTTTATCAACAATCCCCCCCCCCCTCTACGCAGTGAAATTGCGAAAGCACAAAAAATAAAATAGTAACATATATTTAACGCTTCCTACGCATATGGCAATGTTTCTTTTTGTAATATTGCATGTTAGACATATTTTTATATTTTGTCATGTCAATTCTTCCTACTCTAAACACCATCGAAATGACATAAAAGGTCCATATTTTTTTAAATATATGTCTGACTGTGTATACGATGAACTTTCAGGTGTCACTCTGCCTCATTTTATTGATATTCAAAATTGCAGTGATCAGTTATTTGAAACTTCAGAGAAATCGACGCCGGTTAGCAGTAATGCCAGATGCTATGAGAAAAGGTTGTTGTTTATTCTGTCGTCTGCTTTCGCTGATGGTTTCCTGGGCAGCTTAGGTTTACGCGCTTGTTTATTAAAACAAATTAAATATTCGGGCATCATTGATACCGCAAAAAATAATGTATGAACCAAGGACGTGAACATACATATTAGAGGGTGTAATTTTCCTCATCCGCGAGGGGAAAAACAACCCCATCACGCAAAACGTGTTCTTATACGAAACTTGTATTGAACCCCACGGAATGGAGTGGTTTATAATTTAAAGATTGCCGCAAAACTCACCCCAGCGAAAGTACATAAATGAATGCTTAAAAATCGCCTGTTTCGATACTTTCTTTATGATTCAAATATATTTACAAAACCCTTTACATTTAAAACATCAACCAATTTGAATGTCTCAACAAAGGTTACCAAATTGGATTATGATGGCGTGTTGATGGGCGTATGAAGTATTACCCCTTCGTCAGATACTAATTTACACGAAGATATAAGTTTCGCGAATCACCTTCCACTCGAAACAATTTGGTCGTGCTAACAATTCGCTCAAAAGTCAATATTGCGAATAAATATTGCTGCATCATTCAGCAGCAATTTAAATTCGTCACACACACACACACACACACATCACGCACGCACGCACACACACACACACACACACAAACACACACACACACACATTCCTATGAATTCCGTGAAGTTCCTCTATGGATAGCACGTCATCTTGAAAATTTTAATGACAGACAAATCAGGACGCACGCCTACCTAAGCAATTCTATCCCGCTCCTTCGCCGACATTCATTGATGAAGTGTAGTCGGTTTAAATTTAGCCTTCTCTTGAGAATTCTAGGTATATCTGCTGCAATCACGCTTTCCCTTTCTAACCGAAAAGACGTTCCCAGTACACCTTTAATCTTGCTGATACTGTGCTACTGGGGCACGGCGGCCTGATAGCAACCAGCCGCAACGCCCCGATCCTTTATTTTAGAAGGAACATTAAGATGAAACTTCTTAACTTTTGTTTTAAATGGAAGGGGAAAGGGGTAGGGTCTTCTGATGGCGGTCACAAGTAGTCTCAAAAACACTTGTACTTGGCTACTAGAGTTTACCAGCCTATTGAGGTCATTCATTGTCTTCAAACGCGAAACCGAGGAGAAGGTTCCAAGCACATCGGACATTGCCAACGCAAATCCTTATTCTCACTTTGTCACTTTTCAAAGAGGCTTGGTGATTTTCAGTATCATCCACCTCGCTAAGTTTAGGACTCCAAAAATAAACCAGAAGTGTATGTAACACCAATTGCTTGAGTCGAGCTGGCGAGAAGAAAAAACCATCGGTTTTAATAATTATTTTTGTTATTTCACCATGTCACTCTTACGCACTTACTAATTCTACGCTGAAGCGCTAAAACTCTAAGGTGTTTCGTGCGCAGAAAAATTAAAGATACATCCTTTCGTCCGTCATTTCGCCTGACAAGCGCGCCTCCTATAAAACAATGAAGTCGACTATACAGACGTTCCACTTGTATACGAGACGAATAATTTAGAACACAAAACTTGTTTTGGTGGCGTCAAGTATTGCCATTGACGAATGAGCTGTTAGATGAAATGATGTTTCAAGCAAAGCATACTATATGTCGCATTGTACAAAATAATATAATACAAAACGAAATGTTTAATCGATAAAATATTTTTAACAACCAATTCTGAAGAAACAAATGTCTCAACAATTTGTCAAGCAAAAGTAAATCACGAATTAGTTTTCGTTTTATTTATTTGAGATACACCCATAAAATATTTTTTCAATGAACGATAAAGTTTTTTTATGTTATTCTAATAACATTATGTCAACAAGAAACACCAATCAATTGTCAACCTATGTGAAGCGTGTCTTCCGCACAGTTCATCAGCACGTGTCACGGATCGTGAATCGCAATATGGAAGCTGAGAACGGAGTATGTGTTGAATATGTGTTTTCCTGTATGAACGTAACCTTCTTAAACAGTAGTCGTACGTTCATCCCTGATCTAACCTTTCGTAGCGTTTTCAGCTCATACTAAAATGGAGCACGTAACTATTTTAAGAAAATGTTATTCCACCTATACAATTAAAACAAAATGGCTCTCTGTACGAACATATATTTCTTTTTGCGCTGACACCTTCCGGCCAGAAACGCATTCGAGGTGATAAATTAAATTGCGTGGTGTCAATTCTAAGCAAAATTATAGTTCGCAACCAAGAAAACAACGCTCCCTATGTATATGCTTGCACATTCCCGTGAACCTGCAATGAACTTGAGCATTCTCAAGTTGCACAACACGTGCAAAGAAACCCATAGAGCGTTGTACGTCCTCATACGTCGGCCTAATGTACACATAATTTAAAAATTGCACCGAGAAAGATAAAAGAAAATGCTTTTCGGCAAACGTTCTAGCGCCTGCGATGTTCCTTCTGATATGCACAGCAGGCCGTAATTAGTCTACAATATGCCATATTTTTTTCTTTGTATTGTACTGTACCCCGAATTCTAGATTATCTAAGAATTGCATACAGCAACCTGTCATGTGTGATATTGATTTATGCTGGGCCTGTTGATGAAGATTATTTATTTTATAAAGGCATGCATATTCCGGAAATTGGCTGGCACTTGTAATCCGTGAGCACTGAATTGTGACAAATACCCTGAGAACTTATTGGCCGATGTACGCGTCCTTTAAATAAAGAATAAAGGTCACTACACCACGCATCGCCGGATGATCAGTTTCGGACAGAATATAGCACAAACAGTTGAGAACAAATGTAAAATTTCTAAAATTACCATTAACTGACTTAATGTTTTAAGGCAAGTTTTTCAATTTTCAGTCTGGAAAAGGGGTGCTCATTTTCTCTAGGAGATATCATTTATACCTATGTTTTTGCGGGTTTTTTTGGCCGCTATTGTTTGATGGCAAAGTTAGAAAGATCGCTTAAAACTTTAGAATCAAATAACTACAAGCACTGAAATTTTTGCATCTGGACTAAAAATCTGGTGCTACATTTGGACGAAGACCGGGCGCTCATCTATGCGGAGTTTACTTTATAAGTGAGAAAACACGGTTCTCGTTTGCATTGAGAAAACGTGATTTTTTTTTTGCCTCAGTACGTTTCATATTAAGTACCTCTGGGAATCAGTCGCATATGTCGCTTGTTTAGTTTCCCCACATTTGATATGTATACTAAATGTTGCCGCGATCTGTTTGTATATTTAAAGTAAGTAAACATTAGTTTAGCTGAGCATTTTGTGTATATTTTGTCAATTTAGAACGCTATTCGAACGTCCATGGCTGTTTATAGGAAACGAATATTCTACAGTACAAAGATAACCGACACTACCGATTGTTTACAGCAATCAGCTCTCCTGGTGGTCTACAGGGTGCGGCCTTGAGGACTAACATCTTTGACAGGCCTTGCAAAACTCGAATTCCAAACTTACATTGGGCACGCGAACGTAGTTGCGGCGGTAGATTTACGTTTATTCTTGAAGTTCAGTTCTGAGGTAGTGAAATATTACAAGTGAAGCAAACTCGAAGCCCGTGTATTTCTTATGTCCTATTCCATCCTGTTTGTCATCTGCACATTGGTTTATGAGCTCGCACTCGAATGGCTTGCTGAAGGCAAAAACGCTAAAAACTGAAAGCAGAGGCTGGTAATCTGGATCGTTATTACTTTCAACAAAATGTATGAACAATGACCACCTGAGATAATGCTTACAAACCAGTGTGCAAAAGACGAAAATCCGGTATAGATAACAGTAAAAGCAGACATGTACAAATTACTCAAAAAAGGTAGTTAAGTTAAGTTACTGAGTATTGACGCCAAAAGTAATTGGAGTAGAGTAGAAATTACGCATTCGTAATAGTAATTGAGTAAACTACTAACTACTGTAAAAAGTAGCGAGTTACTTTGAAGTTACTTTCGAAGTTACTTTTTGTATTTTTGTGGTAGCAAAATGAACAGCAGTTTTGATCCGTGAAAACCCCGCGAGCCTAAAATAAATGCAGTCATTTTATGGCTTGCGTTTTCACCAAAATAGTTTAATCGCTCGCAGAAGCAATTGACTTTTAAAGTCCTTATCGGAGAGTTTTCCCCTTTTCCTCCTAAAGACGTTCCCAGCCAAGCTAAAAAGACGTTCCACCGACGCGCTGGGGGGAACGGCAGCGTTGAATTTGAGAAACAGGCTGTGCAGGGTCGGGTAAGCGAGTGTCGGCATCTTCGGTGTCCATGACGAAACATCTGAGGTTCGCCTCGGCTTGAGGGTCTTTTATAACAAACGCTCCCCTTTTTTATTTTTTCTTCGGCAACTTGAGATTGTTATGACTGGCCCTTCTTTATTCCCACGACGTTCGGAGAGTACGCTGAGCGAGTGCACCTGACCGTCAAGGGTTCAAGTCTCGCGCCACGACGATGAGATCATCCGGACGACTGCGCGTTTCGTTGCAGTGCTAGTGCTACGCTACTGAAGAAAAAAGATTGTTGGTTTAACAAAAGATGAAACGAAGAGCACAACGAAAGGATTTCCCAAGGGTGACTCGCAATCTTGGCCGGCCTCTACGGTATCGGAGGGACGCGAAGGATTACGTGAACAAGCATCGTCGCTCGTACAGTTGTAGCTTGAAGCGGGAAGGTGCTCCCATGAACGGATTATCCGTGTCTGCGTTTGTGGGCGGGAAAGTCCGGCTTTGCAAGGGAGTATGCGCTGACGACGAGGCGACTATGGGAACAGGCGCCCAGCTGCGAGGTCATTCCAGTGGCGCATACCCGTAGAACCCCCAAACCGCTTGAGGAAGAACTCACTAAAGGCAGACATGAAAACAACAACCCTCGGAGTGTCCCCGTCTTTCACGGTTGCAGCCGGAGGTGCGGCGCCTGCGTGTATTACCGGATTAGGTCAATACCCGACCAAGGCTTGTTAAGCATCTCTGCCTGCGTTCGTGCACGCCGGTGTTATGTTTAGGCTAATCGTCGCCACCTTGGCCCAAGGACGCTTGTGGGAACGGAATGTGAGGGGGCCCCTTGCTCGGAAATGTCACTTCATCTGCCGGCGTCTTATTTATTTCTGCGCTCAAACTTTTGTGGTGAGCAAAATTAGCACTAGATTTCGAAAGTAGTTTGTAATTTGAGTAGAAGTTACCTAAAAAATGTAGTTAAGTTAAACTACTAATTACCCAAATAAAGTTGTAATTGAAAGTTACCAAGTTACTCGGAAAAGTAGTTAAACTACAGTAGTTTGAGTAGAGTAGTTGAACTACGTCCAAGTCTGGTAAAAGCACGACCGCCCTTTTTGCTATTTACTTTATATTTTACCACCTCTGACTTAGAACTCTGAGGAAATGCACATAAAACTTCTTGTGAAACTACGTTCGTGTACCCCATTTCAGGTACATACGTTTGGAATTTGAAATTTGCGAGGCGTGCTAAATGTGTCAGTGCTTACGGCCGCGCCATCTAAAAAAGTCTCCGCGAGGTAAATGTGTACTATTACGTCTACGAAGACTACCATAGGCGTATTTTGTATTAATTGTTTTCTTGGTGTCTAAACAAATCTAGTGCCACGCGTTTCTTCTAGTTAGGTGAACGGCGCGTTAATCAAGATTACGGGTGTCCTGTCAAAGAGAACCTTCAGTATTAATCATTTGCTGTATGCTACACACCACAAACTTACTTTTTCTCTTTGCTTAGGAGCTGATATAGAAGTACATTACAATTATATCAACATGTTTTATGGCATGCCTTCAATGCTGCTTTTATTGGAAGAATGTGGACACTATAATGATTGCTAATTATATGTTTTAACCCTGGTAGCGCAGTCCTATGCTTCCAACGTTTATTTTTATCTGGTCATTTCGAACTCTGAAGCCAAGAGAAGTCCATGTTGAAGTAGAAGTAAGTATGAGCATATTTCTCCCGATTCTGAGAATTTTGTGCCAAACCGCCAAAAAGCCAAAAAGTGCCCGAACTTGATCCTCACTGCCTGGATATTCAGTTGTTCACCTGCAGCTTTCGGCCTCAATCACCGCGTAGAGACCAGATATCGGCTTGACTGCTTGGAGTTTTGTTTTCATATGGCTGAGTTGGTCTATGCATGTCACATTATCGCCCCTGAGATGAACCAGAGAGAAGTAAATTTTTGGTTTTCCTCCGGCTAGTGAGGGCCAATGCAAGGTACCTGAGCGCTGTCTGGCTTCTTGGAGCAAAACACTATTCGTCTCAAGTTAGGCACCTCGAGTGGCCTAACATGGGTGGAATAGTAATTTGCTCCAAGAGGCCAGGCAGGGCTTAGTTAGATCCTTCGATGTGCCTAACTTGAGTCAAGTTAGCTTTTTTTTTTAGCGGTCTTTGGGGGAGCGGAACGGGATGGAAAAAGGATGTCATCAAACAACACTTTTTTTAGAGCTATATTTACGGCGCGAAACGAATTAGTATTTGGCACCAGCGGGAACCCTCGGAAATGTGGCCGCTGTAGTCAGGGGGTGCTTGCGCTCCTTTGGGAGCTTCATATGGGCTGGTCGTCATAAGAAGACGGATGCAGGCTCGCGTACATTTTTTTTCCTTCGCTTTTGTTTTTAATGGCAAAACTTGAAAATAGGCAACCGTCTGCTTAAGCGCACTGCGTTACCTAAGTGCTCCACGTGCAGAGCATCGCCTGCAAAGTGTGGTACTGTTTTTGAAAGGCATGCAGGTATGATTCACTTCTCTATTTTAATTGTAGGGCATGTTTAATAGTAAAGCTTACCGGAGTTACAACTGGCTTCTTGCCACTGAGGTCCGTTAGAACCAAGTTTTCTGAGAGTATTGAACTTTTTTCCAAGTTAAGTATTAGGCCTTCTTTAATGTGAACCACTTTTTCACTGGAAAGGCCTCTGCTTTCAAGGAGCTTCGGATAAGCAACTTCGAAGTTTCGGGATTCACCTGTAAAAACATCAATAAAGCTGAAATTAATAGTCAAATACAAAACATTTTTACCGTCTTGCAGGAATAGTGACATAAATATTCGCTCGAATTTATTTTATACATGGTATTCGGTTCACTTCGGGCCGCCATAATATGCTGCAGGAAACACTTCCGTTTAGGATATTGTTTGCATGTTTTTAAAGGGCGACATCACCGCTCGTGTGTTCCACAATTAAATCGGTCTTTTGTTATACTTTGCGCGTCCACTGGCTTCTTGAAGTACTGTTAGGCTTGGCTATTGACTGGGCAACTTTACTGTGGAAGATCTTCACGAAATAAAGAAATGCAGCGAGCCGCGGCCGTCGAGTGCGAACGGTCTCTAAGCGCGCCACGATTTCACGCTCAGTCTAGGTACGTATCATCGCTTAATTTTAAAATCAAAGATGTCCACATCCGACTCCTTTGCACAACGAAGAAACTTGATCGAACGAATCACACTTAGAGTTCTTACACAAATAATGATTGATTGAAAAGTTTAATTAATGTTCGCTGCTTTAGAACATTCCGAACGTCGAATAATACAACTTCATAGCATAACCTGAATGCAGACGTTTACGACACAGACAAACTTGGTACTGCGATAAAATATTTAATAACTGAAATATTAGTTTTTATTGTTTTTTTTATTTTAGAAAATAATCATTTGCCAACGTTCATTTTCGGGTGGGCTTGTAGAAGAGATGGTTTATCGTGAGATTTCTGAACAATCTGTAGCAAAAACGAAACGGACGAACTAAGAAAACAACGTAAATGATAAGAGCTTGTGTCCGCGACGCGGAACTGAACCGCAAGATCAGTTCCACGTCACTTTCAGACACGTCAATATTGAAATTAGAGAACCAGATTTTTCTTTTCAACATGCCATAGATCGGCGTCTCTTCGTGACACAATTAAAGCGTGACCTGAAATATGGCATAAAACTACTGGTACCATCCTTTCGATTTTATCTGTCACTCACGTCGTCAGACGCAACAACGAGTGTGTGTGTCTGAAAAAACAAACCAAAAAAAACAGAACTTTTTGAACAAATATGATTTATCTCCTAGGAGTGTCGGCTGATCGTAACAAATAGGAACGCGAAACTAGTTCTGTTACCTTATCGCCTGGGTTCTAGAATCTAAAAAAATGACCGCATCTCCCCGTGGTGAATGATGTTGATTGTGGCGAAGCTCTGGTGGTGCTGATGATACTGATTTTATTGTTCATAGGTAGTGCTGATGGTGCTGATTTTTTTTATTGCTCATAGGTAGTGCTGAGTTTCGGGTTGCGTTTCGACTTCATTATTACTGCTTTATGGTCGGTGAAATGCAGAGCCAGTGGTTCTTCTAGCGGATCAGCTTGCATCCGCTAGAAGCCGTGGAAACGCATCTCCACCGCTTAAGTCAACGGTCCATGTTAGAAAGAGAATGTGTGGTATGGATAGTGGTTGTATACGCATTTGAGCATTTCACCGCAGCGCCCTCTCGTCTATAAACGTTGAGCCAATGCATGCAAAGTTTAACGCGATTATATACACATTTGACCGCAGCGCCCTCTCCTGTATAGACGTTGAGCGGCTACATACAACGTTTCATCCATGACATCACCCAGCTCTTGAGTTACTACCCCATCTCAGAGCCCCTACTCATCCCGCAGTCGCGGCCGAGTGGTTAAGGTGATGGACTAGAAATCCATTGGGGTCTCCCCGCACAGGTTCGAATCGTGTCGACTGCGCAAACATTTTTTTCTTTTTATGTGAGCATGACGCGGATGGACGGACAAGGCTAGATCCTAAGGAGCTTCGCACCTAAATGCCTTTTAACGTCCGCGTCCGTAACTGTATCCACGTGTAAATATCATTCCCAAGATCGCCGCGCTAGGTAGGCGTTGCCACTATCACGAATCCCTACTTGTCGTCAAAAATGCACCGGCCGCGTTATTCTGGGCACGATGGAGCACGAGTGGCACAATCTCTACAGAGTCTACACCGATCCTTCAACCACGTCCAACAGGCGTAGCTTATACTTCCGCTTTGGCCAGGTCGAAGACTCACGGCGACGTCGCCCAGTTGACGAAGTGATATTGTGCTCGCACACGATCTCCCGTGAACGAAAAACACGAAACAATTACATGCCTCGGTGGATTTGTGGGCGTCCAACTTCGTCGAATGTCTCAAGGGTAAACAAGTTTCCACTGGGCCGTCAGGTAGGGACATGTATTTGTCGTCACAGAGGCTTGATAAAATGAGATGGTGCGCTTTTACTTGGCGCCGTATGGTTCAGAAACACATATCGATCGATCTTACATCCTGTTTTCGACATAACTTTTTATGATTTTCCGACCGACAAACACTTAAAAGACGCGCTGCGCATTCTTGCTCAATGATACAAACACAAGAAGCTGGTCAACCAGAAGTACTCAAGTCCGTCAAAAGTTCCGCCATGGCTTCATTCTGCTTACCTTGGAATATTATGTATACAAGACTCTCATCGCCTTCATTTTAAGAAAATGAATCTTGCGCACACTTTAACAAGTTTCATCTTTTCAAGCCAATGCTACTGTGCGCAAAATTGGTTGAAACAACATTCTGCACGCTTTAGGTGCCCCTGCCACATTTCAAATAATAAAATAAGTGAAGATAAAAAGTAGGGCTGTGTCGTGGTACAAAACGTTTGACCAGGCTAATCGCCATCATTTAATCGATTAATTAATCAATAAATCGGTCTCGTTCATTTCCATGCATATTATATTAAAAGGAAAACAAAATACTTTCTTGCTTTTGTTGTATATGTGACAAGTGGCGAAATATGCAATTTTGATTTCAACTCAACTTCCATGCGCAGTTGAGAACAGTTCAAACACACTCAGTCACATGTTATTACTTCAGCTGCGTAAGTCAATGAGCTTTGTTGATGCTGTAAAACCCTTTATTTTCGCGGCCCCTATTTTGTGTGAATCGGTCAAAGAGGACATAATCGCGTTCACTAAATTTCGCTAATCCCAGACGCCTGCATTGAAACTCTTAAGCGCAGACCGCATGGAGCGTTTTTCTGCACGCGAAAACGCGACGCGCTATGAACGTTCGCGCGGAAGCTACACGCAGGCACCCGCATGCAGACAAAAGCCAAGCGCTGCAGGCCGCGCCTTATCAGCGTTGCCAGATAACAGATTTCTCAACACGCGGTGTAAATGTTGACGCAAATTCTACAGAATGAGAATTAAATGAACAAATAAGTAAACAAAACGGTATTTTGTGTCAAAAGAAACACCTTTCAATTTTTGTATGGCCAATAAAATTTGGTTTTCGCACACTTTGTATTGCGCTGGATACGAAACAGCGTACTGAGCCAGCCGCGTCGCGAGTGGTGTGTTGTTCGTGTTGCGTGCTTTATTTCCTGCGCTGAAGTGCAAGTAAACTTTACTTCAGTGAAACTCATTCAGGTCGAAACGGGCGGTGGTGGTTCCGTCGGACGTAACTCGAAACCTCGGGGTAAAGTTACGTCGGACGTAAGATTAATTTTTATTTGCAGTTCCGTCGGGCCTAACTATAATTTACATATTGGGTTACGTCGGACGTAACTCGAATCCTGACATACAGTTACGTCGGACGTAACTTTAATTCTTATTTCGGGTTCCGTAGGACGTAACGCTAGACACTGCGTTTCTGTTAAATCAATAGGCACAAAAAAACGCTTTTTTTTTCCTCGGTGTCATGAAAAAGACTGTTTAGATCCATAGAAAAATTATCGTGTTCAACAGCAATGTATAATCTGCGCACTGCTGTCATAAAGCACAAACTATTCCCCCTTAGTAAAACACCATACGATAGAATTATACGATGACAAAGCATAATGTCGCTGACAGCTAAATTCCCTAGCAAGCAGCTTAGCGCGTGGTGCTTGTGGCACAAAAGTGGAAAGGGCACAAAAAGCACATACCTTCCACTTCCAGGATAGCCCCTATGGTATTCCAGACATGTTTCTTCTTGTCATTATTTTTATACTCCTTATCTGATAGGTCCCAAAGAATAGGGCGCTTCTTAACCTCGTTAATGATTATTTCATTGAATGCACGTTTGTCGACCATCGCACGTGCAATCGGCAAACAAAAAAGAAGCGCAGTCAAACCGCCAAAACCCAGGAGCGGTTTTCGGTGCAGAATCATGTGACGGTTTGAGCGACTCTATTGGGCTAGAGCCGCTTCGACGCCTCGGAGCGCGCGCCTTGTTCTGGGTCGGCTAGAAGCCAACGCTCCCGCGAAAACGCGCGGCCGGGCGCAGGAAATGACGTCAATTTGCCATGCCGACGCGCCTGAATCGCAAGCAAAAACGCTCCATGCGGTCTGCGCTTTAAGAACAAAAATCTTCGGGTGCCCCTAAATTTTCCGAATTTTTCAATTCGCGAAATTCGCGAAAATTAAGGGCTGGTGAACAATAAAAGTTTTTACAGTATTCTGCGGCGAGAACGACATCCTTTGATGGTTTACAATAGTCTGTTGTTCACTATAGTTCCTGATGCGCTAAAAGGACGCTCGAAAGGCGTTGAAGTTTCCTGGACACGTGTAACCTTCTGCAATTGTCTCGTGGTACAAATCCCGCCCCTACACTTTTTCAGGCCAAACGTTTACCTATTTTTTCCTTCATACGGGTGTACTCGTCCACGTCTGTGTAAATATAGCTTTGAATTTTTAATTTATTTTGGTTCGCCAAATTTTCGTATTAACCGGTAAAAATATTAATCGAAATTAAAGCATTTAACAATAAATCGGTAAGTTAATTTATCAATGACCCAGCCTTATTATAAACAATATATATGCGCAGTATCCGTATAAAATATCTGCTAATTATAGGAGTTAATGTTTGATAAATATATAATTTAGTCGCAGCAGGTTAAACACCTGCAACTCGCATAGCTTCTCTGAACCTTTCGAGTTGGCATTAAGGGTGCTATCAATTAACCATTGCTTTCCGGGTGGAATTAGTTGATCAGAGGAAGAGAGGAGTAGATGTGAAAAAACTACCCACCGCTGGACTACCAACTATTTAATGAATCCTCCTCTTCTTCTACAAATGTTGTTGTTTTCTTGATACTTTTCTGATTAATCCTTTTTGTTCCCTTCCACTTCGCTCTACTGAGCAAGTGGATTGGTGTCATGCAGAAACAGCTTCTCTCGATGTTGCAAGGTGATTGAAGGGGAACTCAGGCAATGATCTTATTTCCTTTCTATAGCAAGGACCTGCAACATCTCGGGGGCAATCTGGTTTTTGTGGTGTCCTAGGATGTTAACTTGCTCGTGGTTTGCATTGCATTTGCCTTATGGACAATGGGCAGCTAGGTGCCCCGGCGCCGTCAGATTTTTAAGGTTGACTGCATGTTCTTCTCGTCGTTTATACATCACCTCGATTCACCGATATAGCAGCAGCCACATGCCACAGCTATCGTGCAAATGACTTCGTTTTTGCACGGAACGTGGTTTGTTTTGTGTCTGGAGCCACACTGATCTTTCTAATTCGTCTGTGCCTGGTTGATCTTCGTGCACATTGAATAAGCACTATTGGGCAATGAGCACAAAACTTGCACGTTTCGCCAGCTCTCGACCTTTTTTTTAGTTTATGGGCGACCCGATGAATATATGGGACCACCTCGAAGGGTGTCTTTTATTTTGTTTGTGTGTTTTCATTACGATCATCCGTGCTCTCGACGTCGCGGCAGATTCTCTCGCATATGAAGGCCAGTATTAGTCTTGGATACCCGGCTTCGTGAACACTAAGAGTTCTTTTTTTTCAGGGCTTTTTTGACTTGGTGTGGACCTGTTTGTTTAGTCTCGCTGAAAGTACTGTGATGACCACTCCTTACCTCACACCTTCCTTTCCTCACCTGGCTCCACCCAAAATAAATAACCAACTAGCTCAGCTCATTTCTCTTGGAACTATTGCTGAAGGTAACAAACAGAGACTTTAAATATTCTTCGTTCTTCGTCGCACAAAAGTAGGAGCTATATTTTCTCTTTTAATTTATTTGGCAAATAGTCTCCATTCTTGACCAAAATAATATTTAAAGCATTAAAGTCAGTATTCTGACAGCTCATGAGGACTATCTTATATTGGCATATAAACGAAAGCTGCACTCATAAAAAATATAGAGCTCACAAAACGCTGCATATTATGCAAAAGAAATGTAGATGAATAGTATTGTTCTATTTTTCTTTCACCTACAACAACCAAAACTACTGGTTTAAACAAATGTACATATTTCTGGCATCAAAAAAATTTGACGTTGGAGATTTTATAACTTTGGAAATTCGAAGAATGTGCCGACCCGGGTAGAGATAAAACCCGCAATAATATATCAATACACAAGTTGTGTTATTTTAATACGAAAATATTGGCTTGAAAAGAGCCATGTGGAGTAGAATAATGCCGTCTGTGCAGGTGAGTTATACAGCCAGAGGGACATTAAATTGTATGATAGTCGTCGAGACAAGTAAATTATTTAACACAAATCTCGTAATTAGCTCCTGAATTAGTGAAAAAATATATGGTTTCAATTAGAAATTTTCTTACCGACATTTACAACCGCCTAATCACGTAAGGTTTAGAAAGGTTTGAAGCACTTGGTAAGCCCGTAGGTGCTTTGAAATTTCCACTCGTGCAACAATGCAATCTTTCCATCAGCGAAAACGCAGATGGAAAGAATAGCATTCTTGTTTTCGAACAGCTGGCTTTGCGCCTGCTGCACAAGTCGAACCTTTAGCGTGCCCAGGAATTTTACACGGGCTTCAAACCTTTCTAAAGTTGACTGGATTACTTGTAGATGACGCTCAGAAAGTTTTCTTATTTCAAACCTTTATATTTATTTACACTAATTAAAAAGTTATTCAGCTACTATTAGGGAATTATTCGACTTATCGTGACGATTAGGCCCCTACATTATGTCCTTCTGGCTGTATAAATCACCTGCGGAAAGCGCATTATTCTACCGTTCGCGGCTCCTTCTAAATTGAGAAATAGACAAATCAAAACAGTGCAAAATGAAAACCAGGACACGTAGATAAGATAAGTTTATTTGATTACAGAAAAAACTATCATACAATCCTGCCCGCTTAAGTGTAGGTACGGGTGTATGTGGGAAATGAGAGAATACACAGACAAACACAGCACTGGCAAACGACTGTCGTTTTCTTTCATAACAAAATAGATTGAGAAACAACTATACAAGACATTTTTCTATCACAATCAAAGTCACATTCGCAGTCATGGTCGGGATCTTTGTCACGATCAAAGTCACACTTATGGTCACATAAGCGAGTGAGTCTGATTAATAAGAAAAAATTCACAATCAGAAAAAGTAATTGATCCTACACTGGCTCAAATGTCAGGTTCATAACGGCTAATAATAAAAAAAGCGCCATGAATTTTTCTAGGCGTGTCCTTGTGATGTTTGGCAAGTATTCGAATATTAAGTAACTGCGGAGTACAGTCACATCTATCACAATGTACAGCGAAATGGATTTATGCTGCGTTCTGTAAAGAGAGTGCTCACGAGACCGGGCGTTTACACATGTGCCTGTCTGGCGTATATAAAGCTTTCCACAGGACAGAGGAATTTTGTAAACTTTGTAAAATTTGTAACCCGCCCCAAATTTACAACGGTGCTTTACCTCACATAACACACGTTGTTTCCTGATTTTTCAATTGCGGAACATAAGCGATATAGTTTTGAGGGTGCGAGAAGACAACCGGCACATCAAGCTTATTTACAAACGTAATAATCCTGTCAGAAATGGTATTTACATACTTGGTGTCCAACATAACTCGCACCAAACATTACCACAAAAAACAAAAAAAAAACAGCGAAGCGCACGTCGCGGGTAAGCGCATGTCTTCGTGCGAGGGATTTTTTTATTTGTGTCGTGTTGCAATCAACTTGTGCCAAGGCGTCCATTTGTTCTCCAACATGCGAACGATGACTTTTTTTCGATAGAGGAAAAGGTGTATAGGGTCCTTAACTTGGGAGCGGAGGGGGCGATAAGAGGAAGACTGCCAGGGTACATCGAACATGGCGCAGTAGACCTCGACCAAACCCATCCACAATTATCAGAAGCTACGAGACATTGAATCAGACTGGAAGCTTCGCGAAGAAGCGGCAGAAACTTTGTGCTTTAAGCGAAGTCTTCCGGAAAGACATTTTGGCTTAGATGGCAGCTCATCCTCACGCTAGCGGGCGTGACGTGAGCGCTGAGGTAGCAGTACCACAATCGTCTGTCTTGGAGGATTCTGAACGAATCTAAGCTTCACCCTAACCACATTCAGCTGCATCAGAAGTTGCAGGCTAGTGACTTCCAAAGCAGAGTTCACTTCGCTAAATGGATTCCGATCAAATCTCAGGAAGAACCAGACTTTCTCACGCATGACTTGGCTGAGGCCATTAACGAGAGGGGCCAGACTGACGTAATATATTTAGATTTTTCTAAGGCGTTTGACACGGTGTCTCATCCAAAGCTGCTGGCAAAACTTTCCAATATACTCAAAAACTCTCAAATTATAAATTGGATAACCGCGTATTTATCAAACCGAAGCCAATATGTTCACTATAACAAAGTTGATTCGGACAAAGTGCTCGTTACTTCAGGAGTGCCCCAGGGTTCCGTACTTGGGCCACTTTTGTTTTTGATTTACATTAATGACATTCCAACCAATATTGATGTCCCGATTAGATTGTTCGCTGACGACTGTATTATATATAAAACAATAAAAAGCCATGCCGACAATCTTACACTGCAGCAGGCTTTGGATGAGATACTGTGTTGGACTAAAAATGGCAAATGAAACTAAATTACTTGAAAACAGCCGTCATGACAGTGTCCTGTAAAAAAAAGCCAGTTCAATTTAGTTACTTACTTGATGGACAACCAGTAAAGCGGGTCGAGGAGTACAAGTATTTAGGACTTCTTTTAACAATAAACTGAACTGGAACCAGCATTTAGAACTAACGGTTAACAAAGCGAGGACAACGTACTGTGGGTAGATGAGGCAAACGTTTCACGAAATGACCAAGTAAATCCTCCACAACGCCCATTATTGGAGCGAGAAAAATCCCCACTGGCTGGTGCAGTCACGACATCAGTACCAGTGGTCCTTTAACGTCTGGTGTGGGATCTTCGACGGCAGCATCTTTGGTCCCGTCGTTTTTGACCAGACGCTAACTGGGCAACGCTCTGTGAACGGGATCCTTGCAGTTTCAGTTGATGATTTTCGCTGTAGTCTTCAGTTGGCATGCCTTCCATACATGTTGTTTCAGCATGACGGTGCGCTCGCTCACAGCTGTAGCCAGCCTCAAGCCTGGCTCAACGCAGCCTTCCAAGAATAGTGGATCGGGCAGTACGGTCCCGTGCCATGGCCTGCCAGGTCACCGGACATGACCCCTGTCGATTTCTTCTTGCGGGGTTACGTGAAAGACCGTGTCTACAGCACCGAGACCACAACGCCAAGCGCATTGAAGGCAAAAATTACGCAAGTTGGCCGCGATATTTCCGCGTGTATAATTAAGAGTGCAACAGCGGGTGCGTTAAACAAAATGTGAGTGCTGCATTGCTTTAGGTGGGGACATATTTGAGCACATCTTCGTAGTCACCCAACACTGTTTAAAAAAGGTGTTTTGAACCATCGTCGGTGAAACGCTAAGGCTGGAGATTCCTTCGTGACGCGGTCTTGATGCCATTATTTTGACTAAATCTCCGCGTGAGGAGAATGACAACATCGCGGACGGCGCTGCTTCTTTGGCTTTTGATTTCGATGAGACTTGTTGTGCTTCTTATCTCGTTCTTTATTCAAACTCTAATTTGATTGTCCTGTTTTTACTACTTTATCATTTTATGAACAAATAAAATCACATTCTCTTCCGTTGTCTCTAGTGAACAGGCTACCCCGGGGAGAACTGGCGTATGCTCAATGTCTACTCTTTTCACGATGCGGCAGCAGGTGCTGGAGCATATCTCGGGGCCCACACTAACACGACGCCCTGTCTCGGACAGCGCGCTACTGATAAGGTGGGCTTCGTTCCTTCGGAGCACGTCTGAGAGCGCTGCAATCGCGACACGCGGGCACCTTGTCGCGTGGTCTTTTTTTTATTTTCTTTTTAGGCAAATAAAAAGAAGCGCGCCAAGTGTATCACTTAGGAAACACCTTAATTGAGTGCTTCTTGAGTGCACTGCAAAATATTCGAATTCATACCTTGGCTT
>JAZHYW010019538.1:0-41422 GCA_037355805.1 Ixodes ricinus | reverse complement strand
GAGTGAAGCCGGCGTTATCGTTGTCAGTAACAGCAATAAATGACACCTAAATTCTCCTGAGTGAAAAGGACCTAAATTCCCATTGGCTGCGATGCGTCATGTGATCCCATAGCAACGGCGTCATCGTTGCTAAAGAGCGAGCCGAACTGCTGGCGGCGCAGCGGGAGCGGGGGACGCGGGTTTGCGCTCGCCTGACGTTAGGACTATCATTACGCTTTCAAGTCTAACGTCGTCAACCGGTATCCGCAGCTAGGGCGACGATGATGATGAGAGGAGACGTGGTTTCAGCACGCCCTGCGCCAAGCTTCGCACTCCCGCCGATGCCACACTCAGCGGCGCAGCAGTCACCAGCGAACCACTGATTCTTTCGCATTCACAACTCATAAAAAGTGCTTAGGTGTCCGCTGAATTTTTTTTTATGAGCGGCTAAGCGTCCTGATTATTCGAACAATTAATTAATATTTATTGAATAACTTCACAATTAGTGATAAACGTATGGTTCCAATTAGAAACTTGCTGAGCGTCAGTGAAAACGACTAAATTAGTAAGTTTATGGTTGGAACCATATGTTTATTTCCAGTAATTAAAAAGTCAATTAACAAGTTTTAGTTACGTGTTCAACTTATCATAGCAATTTATACTATGTCTCCTGACAGGATAACTCATTTGCACGAACCGCATCAGTGTTTCTTTGGCTTGTTTTTTTAATAAATATCTTTGAATTAAAATAAAGCGACTTGTATATTGACGCTGAAAGCTCACAGAATAGCATAGACTATTCGGAAGTCGAAATCAATACACTTCCATAAGAAATATATCGTAGTAGTCTTGAGGAATTTCCGTCTAAAGCAATGGCATTTCATGACAATTCTATATTTATAGCTGAAAAACACTTTAAAATGTTCAGCAATTTTCAAGCACTGAACGCATCTCAAGACGTGACTTAGTAGGACATAAATTTATCTGTTACATTAAAAAACACAGCAATATAATATTGTTTTCACCATTAGCATTCTTGCTTCTTCGATTCAGCTGTTTTGTAATAATGCTTGACGGAAGAAATGAAAACAAGCAAATGACTAGCTAAAAATTCCAAGAGCGTGCTGAGATAAATAAAGTGAGACAGGATAACTAGTAGAGGCGACTGAAAGGTGAAAACGTCAGCGAGTTCATGGTCCCCTGCCCAGCTCCCCGTGCCTCTGATGCCCATGGCACCGTTGTAGCTTCCTGAATGCATACAAATTGAGACAGAAACTCCTGAATTCAGTTACCCGCAAACAACCCACTCGTAATTCGACTCCCTCCCCATCGAAACTCGCACTTCTGACACCCACCTTACGCCAAAGCGTGGACTCGGGCCTATCAGCGATGGCAGCCGTCCCTCGAATCATCTTTATCGCAGCGCGAAAACTACCCTAATTCATCTCGCACAATGGATAAGGCCGTGAGCAGCGTAACTCGTTTATCCAAAACGCCCGACTAAGCGCCCGTGCCAGCGAGAGAGTGAAAGAACCAAGACAAAAGAGCGAGTTTGCGCCCGAACGGCGCCCAAACAACAACAACAACAATGGCGCCTCTCCGCGGTTGTTGGGGTGAAATCGGGCGCAGATAATGCACAGGCGGGACCGCGGGTGCTTCCTTGCGAAACAACACGGCCTGTAAGTGAGCTCTCTGTCCTGCATGCCTACGGGTCGGTGTTGAAGATTGCGTGTCCACCGTAAAATCGCCCCCCCCCTCCCTCCCCACCCCCTTTCCCGCGGGTCGTGAGAATGGGCATCCGGGGGTCGAGCCGAGGGATGACCCCCCGCCCCAACCCCTATGGACTCGTCGACGCAGGCTGCAGTGACGGCGACCGTCCTACCAGGGCGAACAAATGAAATCCGATCACGTTGCGGCGGCTCGTCGGCGCCCCGCGTCCATTTCAACCCGCCTTGCGCCTTTATACAACTATTATCGCCGCTTGTAAATATTTGACCGAGACTCGAGTTGACCGTGCGTCCCACCTCTAATATACACCTGTTTTTGTGTTTGTTTTTTAGAAGGGCTATGTTGAAGATGTCGCGGCACGTCCCTCGGCAGTACAATTGTTTCATTCACTTCATCGCGTATAAGGCTTGAACGGATAAGGTCTTCGACTCTGGCACGCGTGCCTCGGTTGTTGACCGTGCGCTACGTGCTTTGGTTGGGAGATCGGCCAGTGCGTACTTTTTAATCAGGTTGTTTGCATACGGCGCGGTCGGGAGGTTGGCGTTATGGTTTGAGTAACGATGTAGTTCCGGACTGGTTGAGCGGGGTAATCAGCTGGTCTTACGTTACGCGTCCTAGGACAGCTCACGGCTTGTATACGGAAGGTGGCGAGAAGATCGAAACACAATCAAGACGGAAGGGTTTGAGGCAGAGGTGCTGGC
The DNA here is from genome assembly GCA_037355805.1 of Ixodes ricinus. Lineage (NCBI taxonomy): Eukaryota > Metazoa > Arthropoda > Arachnida > Ixodida > Ixodidae > Ixodes > Ixodes ricinus. Next base: position 39,014 of record JAZHYW010019538.1, on the reverse strand, counting down.
ATGGCTTTCTGGTTTTTTCTTTTTTAAAGCGATGTTATACTCAGGAGGCGAAGGAAAAGATTAAACAGAAGAGTGACTCTGGGTTTCTATGTCGCTTCTAGATTGTTTACGCACTCCAAGATGCTGGGGTCACCACGTCCACCGTGGGTTGTAATTACAACGCAGGATGCACGACCCGCTTTTTACGCGGTATACAATGAAAACGAGCTTGACCGCTATCGTTTTCTAGGTTTGAAGAGGCGATGTATGTAGGCGGACCTCTTTGTTTTAATACAAGCTCCGACTAAGTGTCGGGTGTGCTGTCTGTCTACGTTTGTGCATTGGCATGCTCAATGTGTACTCAATGCGAATGTTCTGTTTTGATCGCTACTATCTACTACTCTAAATTATTGTGCTCATATTTTCTACAGAATACCGAAATTTCGTAGAAAACGCTGTGAAGGAACACGTTGTTTTCCTTCACAATAAAAACGCTGAATATACCATATCTTAATCCCGGATATGGCTATTTTATATGCCAGTGATCACAAATTTGTGAGTTACCCCTAACCATTTTCTCACGTAAAAACCTTATATCTGTAGCCTGAAGCGAAAATTGGGACTTTGTATTGATTAATAGAAATCGAATAACTTGTATAGCACACGGGACTTTTTTCTCATGCTTCTAGACCCAGAAAACAATCTGTATGTGTGACAACATTTTAAAGCTTTGTATTAGTGCGTAGTATTTCATTATTGAAGGATAGATATTCACAAATTCTGAAATCCCAAGCTCTCCAAGCGTTCCTTGAATATGTAGGATAAGCCTTTAACAAATACCAAGAAATGACCGAGGCTTGATTCTTGATATTTTGCAAATCCAGTCCAAGTGACAATTCGCACTGATATAAGTATATAAATATGCATATGTCGTTTAAATTCGACAATAAAATATATATTTAAGGCACACATTTGAAGCAACTTTGAATAATTTACACCAGTGGTTCTCAACCATCTATGTTTTGCGGACCCCTTGTGGATCGACGGAGATGATGGAGGTTTTCGTGGTGAAGGGAGAGAAAAGGTATAGGTTAAATATAAAAATGACTTAATAAATGGATATGACTAAGGGCTAGTGTGAAGTAGATTTCTCTTTTTGACATATGCACTAGAAAACTCGCCTGACAGCAGAAACATTTCTTCTCGATCTGAAAGAAGACAACTTTTATTGCCAGGCTTTATTGATGAGGCAGGGCTTCGCGGACTCCTAGAATGCCTTCGCGGGCGCCAAAGGGTCCGCGGACCCCCATTTGAGAACCACTGATATACACCATAATGTTGCTTCGAGATTATCAAACCTGTGCGGATAATCATGTCCTTGAAATTCTGCAAACCCAACCGAAATGACGATTAGCTCTTATATGCGTCACATATTCCGACATTAAAATATTGTAAAGATGATGTTGTCGGCAACAGGAAAGACAAGACATGACAAAGTGATCAAGCACACGATCGATTTAGGGAGGCCGGGCTAGCACGTAAGGCCTGGGGCCAGATGGTCGCGCACGCCACTGCTCAATCGTTGTCTTCACCTTTTTAACAGTACTCTCTCCGATCAAACCGTCTACCCGGCCGGTGATTACGAAGACATAGATCATGGTCACAAGAGCACACAAGTCAAGCAAGAAAATTTGCGGAGTTAAGACAAAGAAGTAGCTTCAGTATTATCCACCATTTGCAGTTTTAGCAATTTTACTTATTTTACCGCGGCTCAATCCCGCAATATGTAGTATCAAAGCTACTATTGACGAATCATGCAAGTATGCGGATTTTCATGGATTTCTATGCACAACTTATGTTTTAACGTATTCGAAGTATCTGCGGGTCGCACGCGCACATTTGCACAAACGGAATTTTGTTTTCTGAGTCACCATCTTACGAAACCCGGACTCCGTCGACGAATGACACGGTTTATTGAATACAGAGCCATGCAATATTACCGATGGCCATGAAAGATTGAGGAATTCGTGATGTGATTGCGTTGATAGTTGATCAGAATTCAAACAATAGGGATACATTTTCATATTTTATATCACACAAAATCTTAATTTCGTTCAGGTAAACGCAACCAATAATCACCATTATTCACGGCATTTATGGACTAAAGAAAGAAAGTGTTCCCTACAAGGTTCCATACTTGTCCTGCCCTGAGTCCAATTGCGCTGTGTGAGAATAGGAATTGAATTGAATTGAAAATCTTTTTCCATGGGGAAGATGCCTGCGGTTTCTTGGCAGACGCCACCTACCGGATTCATGGGAATGTGTTGAGTGGGATAGGATAGTGAATGGAAAGGATGAATTAAATAAAAATTAAATAAAACGTACTCGAGGGGGAGTCTAAGAGTGATGATAGGAAGCATTACCAAAAGCAGGGTGGGTATTTTATTTTTATTTATTAATACTGCTGGCATTGTCAAGATGGCCATTATTACAGGAGAAGCCGATGAAAGTCACACACTAGTACTAAACATGTACGAGGGAGATTCAAATGAAAACCTTAACAGTGCAGTAAAATTCCGTACACGTGCACGATTGATATGGTAGTTGGCGGGAGTTATCCTTGTGGTTCAGAGAATGGCCAACAGGTGAAAGCATATTGCTGCAACGCAGAAGAAGGAGGCAGCGTCAGTGCAAAGATGGCCACCCCATTGTCGACATGCACCGCGTTAGGGCAGCGACCTCTGATGCATTATTTGAGTAGTAATGGTGTTAACCCAGTTTAAATGCAAATGGAGTGATTTTGGAATATCATATGGAAAGGGAGTCCCGGTCAATGTTACATTGACCGGGACTTCTAATGAATCCCGGAGTAAAGCTCACCAGAGAAAAGCTCACGGCAGATAAGCTCAGCGGAGAAAAGCTCACCGGAGAAAAGCTCACTTACTGTTGTGCGGGTGTAGAAAAAAGATTACTTGACTTTTGATGGACCCGGAGAAAAGCTCACCTCGAATTACATTATTATGTAAAGTGATCGTTATCATTTAATAGCAGTAGTTCTACCAATGTTTTACCTATGCTCCCACGTATGCGGTACACCGTGCTACAGAGTGAGCGTGAAGCGATTTTTCGCATTTTACTTAGAAAAGCGGTTGAGCAGCATCAAACTTTTATCGCATAGGTTTGTGCCCCGAACGAGCAGTTTCCGCCGCACTGGTAGTATTAACGAGAGCCACTAAAATGTAAACAAAAGTCCCTAATGGTTTTTTTATGTTGACAATGCCACGCAGTCTGCACACTTCACATCAGGTCGCTCTGCTGTGGTCAAAATAAAATTAAAAACATTATAAAAAATCAAATTTTAAAAAAGGTTAGTCAGATTTATTTGATTTAAATCAGATTAATATCACTGTAGCAAGAAAATATTGATGATATTTCACTATATGTATTTTTAAACACGGAAGGTTGTTTCATCAATTCTTCTGATCAGTGAAAACAATGGAAAAAAAAAGAATTACTGCAATTTTAACACTTTTTGTTCATGAAAACCCCACCCCACTAGAACAAAAACAGCTTAGTCCTTTTGTTATGGAAAAAACTGTAATGGCTTTCTTGTTTTTCGCGATCTGACTTTCTTGCAATACGACATTACTTTCTCAGTTTTTCGTTTCTCTCTTTTTCGTTCTGATTTCATTACAAAAAGATGTGATGCAACTGATGAACGAAGTCGGAGATAGAAATTAAGCTCAAATCTTTCTTTTGTGATGATTATTTAATTTAAATACAAAATATATGGCCATATAGAAAGCGTCAAATAATACAAAAAACAAACAAACAGGAAGATAAATATTTTAGGCATTATTTTTTCGGGCAAGTTTTGATTTAAATAATCATATATAGTCCGTTGCAGCCTAAGAACGAAGGGCGAGGGTAAGAAAGGCCGGGGAGGAGGAAGCAGACGGAACGCTGGACAAGAGAGGGGGAAACCTCCTTCTCTCTTGAGCGTTCCGTCCGCTTCCTCCTCCCCGGCCCTTCTTACCCTCGCCCTTCGTTCTTAGGCTGCAACGGACTATAGGAAAACCCGTGTGATTTAAATCACAATTTAAGACATATTCATTTCCACTCTCCACCCTGGCGTTAGCCCTCGTTCCGTTTTTATGTAAAACCATTTAGCTTGAGTGTTACCATATTTAATTTTAACGTAGCCGAGATAGAGGAAATACGACCTTTTTTTATTTTCCGTTCGAATAAGGTAAGAATCAAAACCACTGCTTCTTAAACAAAAGATGAAATGTGGAGATTTGACAGTGCGCTGCCGATATAGTACATAAAAGGACATTTTATAAATAAATGGGAAACTACTCAAGCTGGAGCCCTCTAGACTGGTTATATTTCCCCCATTTTTTTTAAATTATCGCTTTATTGAAATTATTTATTTTATTTTTGCCGGGCAACGCCTGACGTGGGAGAGGATGCTTTTTATATTTAATATATATATATAATATATATATATATATATATATATATATATATATATATATATATATAACGGGCATGGTGGCGGGAGGCCGAAGGCGTATAAACTGGGAAGAAAAAAACCTTCGGTGAAAACAGCAACAACGGACGATTTATTCTTCGACGTTCCGGCCGGAGTCCGGCCTTCGTCAGGAAGACGAAGGCCGGATATATATATATATATATATATATATATCAGTGTGTCGAACCGAAAAAAATACGGGTTCGGTTACGGTTCAGGTTCAGGTAAATTTATTTTGTTCCGGTTCAGTTCCGGTTCGATTAATTCGATCCGCGAACCGGTTCGCGAACCGGTTCGGGTGCTGAACCGGTTCGCGAACCGGTTCGGAAATTATAAATGACAAATTGCAACATCAAAATAAATGACAAATAAAACATCTGAAATCAGCACATACGAAACGGGATACATCGTCGAAACTAGTAGTGCATAACGTTTATAAAAGCCTGTAGCCAATGCAAGCGGCAAACAACGACTGTCTGATGACAGGGCAGTCTGTCACGGGCGCTAACTCCAGCGTCTGCTGAGCGTTGGTTTGAGCGCACGCGCCCGCTTGAGTCCCATGACTACGCTGGGCAGGCGACGGAAGCAACAGAAGCTCGGCAGATCCTTTGTCAAATTCGAAAGTGCGCGCAGCTTCGCTTCTCCGCGAGCGACTAGGGTTTGTATCCCTGTTTTTTTCCCCGCATTTATCGAGTTTCCGGTACGAAAAAATACGGCATGTAAATCTTGACACTTCATAGCTCGATATACTCTGACCGGTGGTTGGGGCAGCGAAGAGCAGATATAATTCATGAATGCTCATTTCAACTGTAAATAAAATTTCTTTCTCTCCCTCAAACATTATCAAACTCCACAGCCTTTTCTTTTCTCATTCCGATGGAAGCAAGCTTCAAGAACTCGCGCGTTCTAGAAACGTGTTATGAAATGAGCACACAGCAGCATTTAGGATTTACGAGATTGTAAAAAAATGAAATCCCGTGACGCGATTTTTTTTTTTTGCACAGCCTTCCATTTTTTTCTTCCGTGCAAGCCGCGACCAGCGCAATACTGGTTCCTATGTCAAGATTCATGGATGCAGCGTTTGTCAAGATTCATGGATGCAGCGTTTGTCAAGATTCATGGATGCAGCGTTTATATTCCTAAGACTGAGTGGAGAAGAAAAATATGTAAGCGAGGTGTGTGTCAGTTGACGGCACTTAAAAACAAATGGCATTGATAGCACATTCATTGTCAACAGCGCGTGGCCGAACCGTTTTGACATGAGCCGGTAACCGTTATTTTTTTTCCGGTTCAGTTCCGGTTCGGGTTCATCGCGATAACAATATAACGGTTCGGGTTCGGGTTCAGTTCCGGAAAAAATACCGGTTCGGTTCCGGTTTTCGGTTCGGTTCGGTTCGACACCCTGATATATATATATATATATATACATATATATATATATATATATATTCTGCTAGTGAAGTTCTGAATGAGCGCATGCGCATAAGGCATCCCAACATACTTCAGTTGAGCGAACGTACTTCACTTGAGTGAACGCTCGATTCGCATAGGTAAGATTTTCTTCGTATCGGAGAGTTTTGCGGTGAGCTTTTCTCCGGTGAGTGTTTCTCCGACGCCCACTTCGAATGCATATCTGCTAAAGAAATAACATTCGCCCTGCAATCAGGAGTGAACGACGAGGACTTCTAACTTCAGGTCTGTTTTAGAATGACGTCAGACCCCATACTGCCCGTTTATGGGTTGCGCGGCAATTCATGATACGAAATTTGAATCACACACCGCCTTATTCACCCGACCTCGCCCCCAGTAGGGTTGCCAGGTCGGGCTATATATAGCCCAATTAGGCTTCTTATTTTAGAAGTTTGCGGGAAAATTCGTTGGTTTGCTATTTGGCTTTTTTGAGCTATTTCATATTCGAGATTCAAGCAATCTTAAAGGACTCTTCCTTTCTTTTCCTCTTTGCAGTGATTGAAAACTTCTTTTTCTTTTTATCCCTCAATTCATAATTTCTTTTCTTTTTCTTTTTATTTAGGTCACTTTTCGATTTTTTCAAGGACAACTGAGAGGATTGTGGTAGTGCCCCTTCAGTTGCACTCGACCACAAGGAGGAAGCGTTCCTGCGGGGAGCCACGGTGTCCGGGCAAGGATAAAAGAAAGAAGAATGCGCCAGCCTTACCCCTAAAAAAGTATGAGGAAACGCCAAAAAAACCAGTAGAGCAAAAAATCGAAAAGTGACCTAAAGAAAAAGAAAAAGAAAAAGAAATTATGAATTGAGGGATAAAAAGAAAAAGAAGTTTTCAATCACTCGCAAAGAGGAAAAGAAAAGGAAGAGCATTAAACAGTTGTTAGTCCAGCAGTGTGAATGGTGTTTTTATGCGTGGTTTCTTTGTTCAGCTGGCCCATCGTAAGAATGACCCAACTAGCTCAGCTTAAGCCCGTGACAATCTTAAAGGACTTTGTTTCAAAGCATGGCATTTTTGAGCCAGGCAGGAAACAACGACCAACTCAAGAAAGTAGAAAAGGAAAAATACCAAGAGTACAAGCGTGAAAATACAATAATTGGTCCTCATTAGTCCTTGGCCGCGGATGTGAAATTTTTTCTTTTCTGAAGTGTTTTGGCGTGATTCAATACCGCAGTCAGGGGCATTTCCGCCCCTGCCTGCGGTATTGTTTCCGGGGGTCAGCGTATAAGATATGTTTGAGAAAAGACCCCCCCCCCCCCCCCCAGCATTCTTTTCCCTGCCGTAAAACATTACACATGTAGCATTTGAGGGGGAGGGGGAGGGGGGGGGTCAGAACCTTCAGATTTCCCTCTGAATCCGCAACTGCCCGCAATGGTATGGCCATGCTCCGCCATTGGTTTTGGAATCAAGTAATGTTTAATACTCTTCTTGCATTTTGTTTTTGTGAATACGTGTATTTTGTCATGTTTACATTCCATCAGTGTTCCAATTCGATGTTTTGAATGCAGTGTATAAAGTATTACGTTTATGGCTATTTTTATAGCCGGTCATTTGGCTATTTTTGGGCTATTGGCGAAGAGATCGAACCATAGGGGGCGCGGTTTCATTATCATCATCATCACCACAAACAATCGCTGTGTGGAAAACAACTCCGACGCCACCACTCGCCTAGCGTACGCCGCATCGTTTCCGCGCTTGCCGCAAATTTGTTTGTTGCGATATAGTGCGCACTTGCTGCGTACCGCAGTGCTCGAAGTATGCTTTTGAACCGGGTATAGGCAGCGCGGAGGCCTGCAGCATGTACGCGACGATGCGGACAGTGTCAGCCGTCGGCTCCGGTGCAAAACGCTGCACTCGATGACATGATCGCGTGCAGTTGAGCACGTCCTCTCCTTCAAAGGGACACCGCTTGCTTTCGCCAATGTCGTTCATGATTGTCACTAGAGACCAGATATATCCTGTCTCTTAAGCTAAATGAATTATAAAACACGCACATCACTTTCCAGTTATAACTGGGAAATGACGTGCGTGTTTTGTGAATCATTTAGAAAAACACGGACAACGGCGGGCCTCACACGATCCAGCGCGTGCGGCCGACAAGACGCGGTTGGCTCGGCACGTCCGCCGGGGGGGGGGGGGGGGGGGGGGCAGACGCAGGTAGTTCCCGTGAAGGGGGGGGGAGGGTCCAGCGGTCAGTGTATCATATGATCTAGAACCCCCCCCCCCTCTGTTTTCTTGCCCCTTAAATTTGTACACATGCGGAATTCAAGAAAGGGGGGGGGGGGTGTCAGGACATCCGGAGCCCCCTCTGAATCCGCCACTACCACACATCAGACTTGTGCCTATCTCAAATACTCTACTCAAGATACTGTATCTTAAATACTTTTTGGAGTATCTTGGTATCTTGCAAATACCTTTGATCGAGAGTATTTCATACTCTATTTTAATTACAATTTCGAGTATCTTGAACTCATTATCTTAAATACATTTTTTACATTCCGCCATTTTCTGAGTTTTTCAGTATGAAGTGGCGTGGGCGTGGCACGAGCAAACGTGAACATTCTTTCGAGCAACCGAATCCTGTTGCTAGCTCCGATTAGCTACGGTGACTTTAACTCAGCTCGTGGAAATATCGCTTTTTGCCAACTGTGACTCATATTTCAGCCCAAAGTTCGTACAATGAAGGTTCTCCCCTCGCCTCACCCATGGCGCCTTTTGTTTCTATACACCAACTCATGTTTACAAACAAACCGGAGCGCCCGGAGCGCCCCTAGCGGACGCCACCGGCGCCGCGCATGCGCGATGGGGGTGTGGGCAACAAGCTCGCCATCGCTCATAAACAAACCATTGAAATGCGATGTTATTGGCGTCAGTGTGAGTCCCCCTGCCCTTTATCGCTTTCCAATTGTTGATTTTACGTCTTCCTGGCGATGTCTGACTACATGAGCGGCCTCAGCGAAATTAACGAGGCTCATTACACCGCAAAACTTGGCGTGAATAATCTAACATGCGGCGATTCATTCCGCGTGGACGCCGCAGAATGTGCGCTAAAGCCTGATTCACATGATGAGATTTCGCTCGCAATTTTCAGTCGCGACGTCGCTCGGGCTGCAAAAGCGTGAACCGTAGCTGAAATGGTCGACGTCGATACTGAAAATCGCAAGCAGAATCGGACCAAGTGAATCAGGCATAACAAGTCGGTGATGGCCGCTGGTAACGATAATCAACATCTCCTTGTGTCTACTGTTTACGTTTAGCCTGCTTACCAACCTTGAAACTTAAGTCTTTTGAGGCCTGCACTTACTTCTTATCGCAAGTACCGGGCCAACATTTTATTTGGTCTACGGGCCGGTGCCGTCTAAAAGAGCAGACGACAAGCAGAAGCGTTTGAAAGAGCAGACGACAGTTCGAACGATCAGACGGCCATTCGAACTTGAGGACGCACTGAACGTAGTCTGCAGGTGGGCCGTACAACTTGACGGTTTTCCGGCGCTCATGTGGGAACAAAACAAATAAATCTGATGACCACAAGTATCCGTGAATTCAACCCAAAGTGGTTCCCGCAGCACATACCCACGTTCTCGGACGAACCAAGCACATGCAAACTGATCTTTAAACCTTTCTCGACTCTTTTGGTACAGCCCCAGTCACGGCGGTTTGACGAAAAGGCATGTTTTCGTCAGGTTCCTTTCAAAACAACGCAGGAATACACGCCTCACATGGGGCCTTCCGCCCACAGCCCCAGACCGGAAGTGCGACCGACGCGCCACCACCGCGCCGTGACGTAACAGAGATGAGTTCGTGTATAGAGTTCCCCAAAATATTTCTCAAACAAAAGGTGTGGTTTTACGGATAGTAAGATGCCACCCTGAGTCGCAACGCAGACCGGGAAACGATCTACGACAACAATGCAGACTTGAGTGTCAAGAAAATAACGAATAGAAGAAAATGAGAAGTGGATACACACAAGAAAAGTAGACATTTTTGTTTTGCTTTTTGTATATTTGAACCCGCTAAAGCAAAACGTCGAGGTTTTTTTTCTTGTTTTTCTTTTCTTTGTGTTGTTAGTCCAAAACTTATTGCTCTCGCGAACACTGTCCGTAAGCGAACATTGATAAGCAGAGAACAGTACAGGAAACGAACTAGGAGCTGGATGACCTCTCAAAATGCCAACAAAGTGTCCCCCAACGTTGAGTGATTTTCTGAACGCTCCCTACTTAAAGAAGGTGCGACCACTGCCGTGGCTATTATGTGGCTTCTCTTTGTTATCCATTCACTCATATCCGTGTCCCAAGTTCGTTTATAGTGAATAGGGATTGTAGTTAAACGGTGCGTCTAAGGTGCGCCGCAGGATAGTGATATTCAGCGATGTCACTATTGGCGAAGCGCTCTGACCCGTTTGTCATCCCCACACTTCGGTGTTTACCCAACACAAGGCCTGCGCACGTGCCCACAGGCCTTGTGGGCATGTTCGTATCATCTTCTTTAATAGAGCGCGAAGCACAGTGTAATGAAAAAATACCAACAATTAGTGAAGTGACGTTAAGTGCCGGATCGCCCTCGAAAGCAGTCCTCAGAGGATGCGAACTTGACCCACTTGGGCTTTTGTGCTGAGCTGGGCACCATGCATGCTGCATTGTTCATGCAGGCCGGAGTGGTAACAAAGGAGCCCCTCCTCCTCCTCACCGGAGAACACGAACTGCAGCCGAACGCTGACGCCGCGTTCGGTTAAGTCAGCCGAGCGCTGAGCCATTGTATTTATTGTCCACATCCATCTAGTTCTAAAGTTAACCGCTTGGGGCGCCACGGTCTGATCTCCTCTAAGGCCCCTGTATACGGAAAGGTAGCGCAATTCCTCCTCTCCCCTCGTTTTCCTCCTTTCCATCGACGGCAATCCTCCTCGCCCTATGTCCGCGCCACGCCCCCCGCCGCCATGTCTGAGCTGGGCCCGCAACGCGCGCGACGGCGCGCGCCTGTGTGCCGGGCACAACCGGGTGCCTGGCCGTTCATGTTATTGGATACGGCGGACTAGATTTTTTTTTTCTAATATAAAGAGAGTTTTGTTTTCTAACATGAAGAAACTAGCGTTTGTGCACCTTTATTGGAGTTATAAAGTTCGGGAAGACGTCTTTATCGGCAAATATAATAGCACGAGCAGAGTTGGAATCGCTCGGGCGTGAAGACAAGCTTTCTCCAATTCCGCTAAACGCAAACGATTAATAATAATAAAAAAAGCAGTTGAGTTTTTTGGAACATTGGCATGCACTGCGAAAATATATTTCGTTTACCCGTTTATTGCAGCAAAAGCTGAGAGCAGGCACACGATAGAATGCACCTCTCCCTGCGTCTAAATAGAGTTTCGTGGGCAAGGACTGCGTTGCTAGCGGGAGCTCGTGCCGTCGCTTTGAGCATGAATTGGGCACACGCCCGCAAGGCTCGCAATCCTTAGCGTACGCTCTACTAAAACGTTTTAGTATCTTGAACAAAGTGCATTTGAAGAATCGGCATCGCTGGAGTTAGGCAAATAAATGACACCACTATGCATCGTGTAAAACAGGACTCTTCGGTAATGTTTAGCATCACCGATCGTTTTGTCAATCCAGCAGCTTGGTTTACTTCATACACTTTTCATACACATTTTATAAGCGTCGAATACTACCTTCAACTGTGCTCATGCGCGCGGAGGAATATGCGACGTCTGCTGTTTACGCGCCTCGTGCATAAAACTACCCGTCAAATAATCAAATACACTCACTTGTATCCCCTCCGTTAAAATGAAAAATTGCGTGTGCTCGGTTGCCTTGCCAGCACGTTTCTCATTTATCACATATATTAGTGTTTTGACGTTCTCACGCGCAAGGTACACCCTTGAGTTCACTCTCAAAGCGCATAAGCTTTGCCGCACACCCGCGGGCGTACCTTACTGTGTGAGTTACAAAACGAAGACAGAGGGATCCTTCAGCAAAGCCTTTTGAATACAAGAGCAATTTTTTTTATTGTCAATAATTGATGTTTTATGAATCACAGAAGACAGATCACATACAAAGATGAAGACATGAAAATATTTATTGCTACAAGGCAAAATATTGCACATTCGGAAGAGGTCGGTGTGAAAAAAATGGAAGGATCTGCATATGGCTTGAGTTTCTTGAGGCCAGTCTTTGCCAAGATCACTGGCACAAACTGATCGTTCGTGAAGTGATCCTGAAAAATAAATGCAGCATCGCATATCTTTAGTTGCCATTTGTGAAGTACCGATCGCGGAAATATGTTGCACAAACAAAATCGCGAGGTGCTCGATTGTTGGTGACTCTCCTTTCACTGACGCAAGATGCACGGGGTAACACTACAACCCTTTTTATTTTAGTGGCGCCCTAGTCTCTCACGCATCGTTCTCAACTCGGCCGACTCAATGCAAGCGAGCTAAGAGTGAGCGAGTCAGTTTCTAAGATCCAATACGCGCGAAAAGACGTGTCTAAGTCCTTCGTGCCGGTAATATACTTCCGTGTTTGTCTCGTCTCATGATCGTAATAGGCGATCTTCATCAGCGAGACCGAAAGAGACAGGTAATACGATTCAGAGTTTGACAATGACTTACCTCGCAAAGTCTCCCTCGGAGGCACTCGAAACTTTTCCGACCGATCCGGTGGAGCCATTGTCTTCGCCGTTGAAGATTTTCCTTTCCCGTCGGGACGGCAAAAATGCTTCTTCCCTTCCGCAATGCTGTTTGTGCAATCTACAGCGCAGCATGATGGCATCGCGTTGCCGCCGAGGTTGTGGTAAAATATAAAAAAACCTACTGCCGGGCCGCGAACGGAGCCGCCGCTACGCCTGGCCCAGTGATGGCGTTGGTTTCGAGCAGACGACACGAATCGCGCGGGATCATGGGAAGACAACGGTCACGTGTCGCGCCAGATCCAATTGAAGCGAGGGGAAAGAGAACTTTTGAGAGGGAAAGGGCATCGGCGAGGAGAAATTTCTCTTCCCCATTTCAGACAATGGTTTGCGCTACCTTTCAGTATACAGGGGCCTTAATCTCCTCCCCAATAGCTAAAGCGACCTCTTTTTTTGTCCCAGAAATGTTTTGTAACATCCTATCAGTGATATTGCCACGCGCGTTGCCCAGCGAGCGCGTGGCCGAATGGTTACCGCGCTTGGCTCTCGCGCGGAGGCTGTAGCGCGGAGGCTCCGGGTTCGATACCAGAAAGCGGACTTCTCTTTATTTATTCCTTCAACTTGACATTCTGGTAAGTTCGAGAATTTTGTCGTCTGATCGAGTTGTCGAATGTTCTACGCGCCGAACTTTCTACGCCGAATGTTCCAGAAACCCACGCGGGTACAAAAGGTGCTCCGAGTGGCGGTCCGGAGTCAGTCTCGCCCCAGCGGTCGATCCTGCTGTTTCGCCGACATCGACGCCTGCGACGCTAGCCTTTCTTTATTTTGTTTTGGGAACAAGTTCGCCCCATTAAACGTTTAGTTTCTTCAGTTATTCGCCGCCTCATCATTTATCATTCGTGACAATATTTTGCTCTTTATAGTCGGACTGCATAAAATAGCCCTACGATACTTTTTTTCCCGTTTTGTGTTGTTGCGTGCTAATAAACCATTCTGGTAACCCAGATTTGCGTAGCTGCATAATTGTCGTTGTCAATGACGTCGATACAAATTAAGCAATGCGGAAGTATCTTCAAAAGTAACTGAAATACATTTCTAAGTATTTGTACTCTACTCAAGATACTTTACAGTGAAAGTAACTTGAGTAGTATTTTAAATACTTTATGAAGCAGGTATTTAGTAACTTAACTTAAATACTTTTATCGAGTATTTTGTCCAAGACTGGTAAACGGCTTGTGGGCAGTCCACCTTTTTTTTTTAATTTCTTCTCACAATCCGCCGCAAGGCTTCATTACTGGAAGGTGTTGCTTGAAGACGCTGCTACATCTGCCGTGACCTGCTGCACAATCTTTACGCGTGCCTCACCCGAGGCTACCGCCAGAGCTTTGATCCGTTCTTGAGTACGAAGAACTGTAACCCTGCAGATATCCGGCGCATGACTTGCGTGGGTCACTGTCTTCCAGATGATCTTGTGAATTCCTTCAACAGGAAGGTCGGTAATCAGTCTAGCGTTGCATCCGCCTCGCTTTTCGCACATCTAATAGTGTATAGAACCCACTTGCTTGTCAAGCACATAAACATAACCGTCTTTGCAGCCAAGGTTTGCTTTTCCCTTCTGGAAACGCAAAACTACATCTTCGTTAATTTCTCTCCGAATCAGTGAAACGGTTACTGCCCCACCTTGCTGCTGCTCTTTTACTCTAAACACTAGGCAGCGCTGCTTTTTTCTGCTGATCAATTAGAGCTGTCCCGACCGACTGATATGCCTAGCTTTACGGCAGATAGCAAAAATACAAAAATAATACATCAGTTTAATCTACATTGATACTGGTGCCTTTGTAGAACGAGCTAAAAATACTCGTGTCAATGGAAAATAATTTGGCGGAAAACGAACAATGTGGTAGTGACAAAGCGTGTCGTTTCTTTTTTCGCCTGTTGTAGTTTTCGGCGTTATGACTCTTCGGCATTTTGATGTTTTGGCATTTTGATTGTTCGGCGTTTTAACGTTTCGGCATTTCAATTTTTCTGCGTTCTCGTACTGGCGTTCAGCCTTTTCATAATGGGGCCTCTTGATTTTCGGCATTTTGATAGGAACCCAATCCCTGAGGCACGGAGAAACAAAATAGCAGACGAGACGACTCAAAGTCTGAAACGCAGCTTCGTTCGCGATTTTGTGTCGTTTACGTTGCTTCATAAAGTTTCCTAAACACAAAATAGCTGCAGTTGCCAAATAAACATTAAAAAAATATAAAAACGCGTTCATTCATGCAAATTAAATGCACGAACTGCCTGTTCTATCGGTGGATAATACCTCTCCATGCGTCACTGCACCGTCAGCAGTACGTAAAAAAACATAACAAAAAAACAGCATGGAAACAAATTTACACACGTCTATAAACACCATCTCACGTTGCCAGTGAAATTTTTTTTAATTATTATTTTACAATACTCTAGAAGAAAACCCTTGGCATTTCGAGTTCTGTTCGGAGCGGTCATCAGCACGCGTACTCTAGCAGCTCTTTTCTCTTTCTCGCAGATTCGTTCGTGCGTGAGTACATCACGGGATCCATCTTTTCTTCCTCGTTGCCCCCCCCCCCCTTTCTTTTGTCTCGTCCTTTTTCACTGGGGAAACAAATTGACCTCGCAGAAAATTCGTCACGACGCTGCATTTACCGGCCGTTCCTACAAATCTAATTCTTTCATACATTCGGAGAGAACGAAAAGCGCACAGAAAAACAAAAGAGAAAGAAAAAAAAGAGTGCTCAAAGTTAAAGGAAAATAAATAAAAAAAACAATAAAACACAGAAAGAGGTAGGAACGGTGTAAAAGTATCCCGATGCATTCTCTACGAAAGGCGAAGCGAGTCCCCCAGACAGTATATACTCCGTTTTCCCCTTGCGGTGGACCGTAGCAGACGATAAGAGCCGTCGCAGCCAATCGGAATGCCGTGTGATTGTCACGTGACATTCGGTAGAAGCGCAGTGACTTTCAGGGTGTGTCATCACGTGACGTGTTGTTCACGGCGCTGGATTAGGCTGGCATGGTTCGTGTATAGTCCGCTGCGCTATATCTTAAAATGAACCGGAACATAAAATGCATGCGGCACGCTCTCGATGGACGGCGACGGATATTTGTTGTGGATTGTCTTCTTTTATTTTTTTTTTCAATACATTTTTTTAGTTTACATTTTACTGTTAAACCCTATAGGTTCCGACTCTGAATTTTTTTATTATTATTTATAGTATATTTATGTTAGATAGACCGTAACTCTGGTCTGAGGGCCATAAAAAGGACGGTTCGAATGCGACGCAAACTTTACTGACGACGATATGTGTCGTGTGAAGCGTGGGAGAAATTTGTGCACGCAGGATTGAGCGATGGGGTGTGTCTCCAAACCTGTCAAGAGTTTATTTAATGTATTGAAGTAAATATACCTTGTTCAAAATGTGATGCGAAATCGTCCATGTCTTTTTTAGATTTTGAATATTATTTTGCAAATGTGTGCCGAAAAGAGGAATGCATTTATACACACAAGAACTGAAAAACATATGACAAGAACAAGAAATATGTTAACCTCTGCTATTTTTTTTCATTACTTAATTTTTTAGAGCAGAACGGCAATAGTCGAAAATATTGAGCTGGAATTACTGTCATTTTTTAAAGATTATCATATGCCTCGATCAGCGAAGGAAACATTACGATATTTCCATCATTTCAAATGTATTTTGAAAATATACAATTTTTTAATATTGCATAATAGTAGAACTAGAATTCAAATTACACATCAGCAAACAAATATTGGAACTTAATTTATTAAATATTTAAAAAAATATATTGTTTGTCGCGATCATTTAGCATTCCTAGCCTAAACGAACTCGTTCTATCTTCGACAACCACCTGCACGTAGGTCGTAAATAATTATTTTAAAACATCGCACTATACAGTTCAAAAACAGAAATTCGTTCTCACAAAACCAAAAAGAACAAAGAAAACGCGTCGAACTTTACTAACCGGAGAATCATCACGTTACGAATATTGAACTTTTTTTAACCCTGCTTATTAGAATAATACTATAGCCTCGTATATAAGGCGAAAGACTGCACGTTTTGCGCCAGAAGATTAGACTGCCAGGTCGCGGTAAAACAAAGAGGAGGAGGAGTGGTAGGCGACGAGGAACGATTTTGAAGGTGGTGCCACATAGGCCGGGACCGTACAACGAACCAGTCTTTCTTTTTTGTATTTCGCGGGAGAAAAATGAAAGCCGTTTACAACTCCCCGTAACGCCGAATTAGAGCGCAGCTCTTGAGGAGGAGGGGAAGGCACGGGGGGTCACATGACCTCGGGGCGGTCACGTGACCTGGGCGTCACGTCACCTGGTGGACCACGTGACCTCGGGGGTCACGTGACCTCGGAGGAGTCACGTAGCTGGGGGTCACGTGACCTCGGAGAAGGGGTCACGTGACTCTGGAGGTCACGTGGCTGGAGGGTCACGTGACCTGGGGGCCACGTGACCTTGGGGGTCACGTGACCTTGCGGTTACGCCGACGCCGACGCCGCTCAAGCCGGAAACGGGCGCCCAAGAGCTGAGCTCTAAAAAAATTGGGAGCCATTCTACTCTGTGAAGGTGAATGACCAGCGAAGCTGTTTAGCACGTGATAAAAGACGTGACACAGAATTTAAAACAAAGGTACGGACACATTAATTGTCTCCATCAGTGGTTATCGTGACGAAAGGTGCGCACACGCAAGTGCCGCCCGCCGCCTTCAAGGAGAATGCAGGGAGTGGTGTTCCAGACGCGAACGCCTTCCCCGTATAAAAGATTCGAAATAACTAACCAAAATAAAGCGTCGACGAACGCGCGTGCAAGATGCCATTTGTTTTAGGCTTTTGGTTTGGAACAGTTACTGCTGCCATAGCCTCCTCTATACTGACAAATCGCCACAAGACGCGGCCGTCGAAATAGACCTATTGCTATATTACCCAAGCATCCAGGAGAATGCAGGAATTGGTGTTCCACGCGCCACACGTGCAGGCCTTCCCCGTATAAAATATATGAAGTAAATAGCCAAAATAAAGCGTTTACCAACGCACGTGCAAGATGGAATTTGTTTTAGGCATTTGCTTTAGAAAAGTTACTACTGCTGAGGCCAACACGTGCGTCGCGTGGAACACCGATCCCTGCATTCTCCTTGATGCTTTCCTAACTTAGCAATAGGTCTATTGAAAAAGTAGAGCGGCAGACAACGGATGTGAGGATGGATGGATGGATGAATACGGCTGAGCCCTTTGGATCGGGCGGTAGCTTACGCCACCTAGCCAATTTGTCTTACCATTTAAGCTTAGAATATTTAAATGTGAAAACTATATACACTCCGCACTGAAAAGAAAGTGAGGCTATAAAACCCCTTGACATCAGTTAATAAGAAAATACCTAGTTTTCTCGTGCTTTCTGCCACCATTCACTTAATCTTTGCTTGGTAATCTCTACTGTCTTGTAATCCACTTTTCCTTCGCTGTCTCTAAAACCCAATGACTTTATTAAATCTATGTTGTCTTCGGTAGGCATAGGGTGAAGCCTTTTACAGTAGAGTATCAAGTGCTCAGCCATCTCGTCCACCTCTCCACAAGCAGCGCACACTGTATCCATTTCCTGGTACTTCGCTCTGTATGTTCTGGTTCGCAAAACACCTGTCCTTGCCTCAAACAACAATGAGCTTCCCCTAGAATTATCATAAATGCTTTCTTTGGCAATAACTGTTTTGTTTAATCTATAGCTTTCCAGAGCCGTCTTTGTCTGCATTCCCTCTAGCCACCGATCTCTTTCTGTGGCCTTAACTTTCTTCTTAACGGAGACCTGCTCTTCCGTAACCCCACTATAGCCTAAAAACTTTCCTCTTAATTTCCTAGTGCGCTGTCTCCACTTTGTGTCTATACTCCTCATGTATAAAAAGCTGAAAACCTTTCGTGCCCATTGCTCCCCATCCATTTGCCTCAACCGATCCTCAAATTCTATCTTGCTCGCAGCTTCCCTGCCCTCAAATGACGCCCATCCCATGTCTCCTTGCACTCCCTGGTTTGGCGTTTTGCAATGTGCCCCCAAAGCCAGCCTACCTACTCCGCGCTGTTTTATTTCTAGTCTTGCATGCACTTCGGATTTCATGCATAGCACTGCGTTTCCAAAAGTCAAACCAGGCACCATGACCCCTTTCCAAATCTCTCTCACCACCTCATACCTGTTGTAATTCCAAAGTGCTCTATTTTTCATTACAGCTGCATTTCTGTTGCCCTTACCTATTATATACTTTTCATGCTCACTGAGATATTCTGCACCATCACATATCCATACTCCTAGATACTTGTATTTACTAGCTCTCTCCACTGTAATATTCTGTATCTTCAGCCTCTCAACTTCATCATTGTTAAAAATCATGACTGCTGATTTTTCACTACTGAATTCTAAACCTAATTCCTCCCCTTCCCTACCACAGATGCTCATTAATTCCTGCAAATCTATCCTGTTGTTAGCCATTAGTACGATATCATCTGCATACATCAATCCCGGTAAGGATTGCTGAATTTTTGGCCTAGCTTACTGTACGAAAGGTCGAATCCAAGCCCACTCTTCTCTAGTCTATCCTCCAATCCTCTCAGATACAACATAAACAGCAAAGGCGATAACGGGCACCCCTGCCTAAGGCCTCGTCCTATCTCTATTTCCCCGTTGCCTTTCCTTCCCATGTTATAATCACCTTATTATCTTTGTAAATGTTCCTTAATATTGCTGTTAGTCCTTCATCTAGGTTTAAGCTCTCCACTATGTCCCACAGATTCCTTTGGTTCACATTGTCATAGGCACCCTTGATATCCAGAAACGCCAGCCAGAGCTGTCTGTTTTCTTTTTGCGCTATTTCTATACACTGTGTTAGAGAAAATATATTGTCCTCCAACCTTCTTTGTTTCCGAAACCCGTTCTGTAACTCGCCCAGTATGCCCTCACAATCTACCCATTCCTCCAGTCTGTTCTTTATAATCTGCATTACCAACCTGTAAATAACTGGTGTCACGGTTATGGGACGATAATTCCTAATATCAGACTTATCTCCCTTTCCCTTATATATCATACTCATCCTACTAAGCCTCCATTCATCTGGAATATTTCCTTTTGTTATCATAGTGCTCACTACCTCCCTTAGTTTTGCCTTAGATTTAGGACCCAAATTCTTCACCAGCTTGATTGGGATACCATCTGTGCCTGTTGACGTGCCACTAGGGACTCTTCGTTCCGCCTTTTCCCATTCTCTTTGTCCAAAATCCGCGATGTCACAAGCTGGACTGTTACTTCCTTCGGTTCTCCTATCTTCCACATGTACCTGTTCCCGAAATTTCTCCTCCATCACTGCTCCTATATATCGTATCGCATCATCTCCCTCTAATTGATCTCCCTGATGCGAGAGTATGAACCTCTGTCTAGCTTGCGTCGTTTCACCGAGTGAGTTCAAGTGCTCCCAAAACTTCTTGGCTGCGTTTCTATCTTTCTTGCTTACATTACTCATCCATTCTACACCCTTTCTCTGAATTTTCGCATTGATCAAACTGGATGCCTCTCGGCGACATGTTATAAAAGTGTCCCATCTTCTTCTTACTTCCGTTTCTGACTCCCCACTACGCTTGGAATACCTGTGTTCTCTAGAGGCTTCCTGACGTTTTTGTATCGCTTGCTTCACTTCTTTGTCCCACCAGCTTTTTGGTCTATGTCCTTGCTTCCCTTTTCGTTTACTCTTAACTTTGTCTAGTTCCAGAACAAAAAGTCTAGTTAGGCTCTCATAGGTCCAATCTGTATACCGTTGCCCTGAAACTGCTTCCTCTATTCTTTCAGCAACTATTTCCAACTCTTTGTCGCTGCAGAAAGTTTGCTTTGAATTATGTTGTGTAGGTTCAGCATTTACTTCTCTGGCAAAATTCAGCTTAATACGTTTGTGATCACTACCAAGACTTTTGGAACCTTCTTCATCTATTTTCATTACTTGTAACTTACCATATATTTTGTGTGACATGAGTACGTAATCTATAGTTGAATGTAGATTGCCAGTTTCCCACGTTATGTGCCCGTCACACTTCTGACTGGTATTACATAAAACTAAGTCATGCTTTTCCACCAGTTCTAGTAATAAGCTTCCAGTTGAGTCCGTATATCCATCCAGACCCTCGATATGGGCATTCATGTCTCCCATAATAATAATTTCAGAGCCTTCCCCTAGCTTACTAATGTCTCTTGATATGCAATCAATCATTTTTCTGTTTTCCTCTCTTTTAGCACCTGTCCCTGTCCATAAGTAAACAAATCCAAGGACTGTTGACTCCCCAGCAACTTTTCCTTTCAGCCACAAATGTTCGGCGCACTCCTTTCTGATCCTTTGAAAGTTCATGTTCTTCTTAATAAATGCTCCAATTCCACCTCCCTTCCTCGTTCCCTCCATTCTGTTGCATTCTTCCCACACATAGTCAGGGTTGCAAGGTGGCTGCTCCATGTCTCTGAGATGTGTTTCCACGAACCCATACACCACTAAATCCTCCTTTCTTAGTTGCTCCTCTACCTCTTCCCATTTTAGCCTATTTCTACCACCCTGCATGTTAATATATCCAATGTCTGATTGTGCTGTTTGTTTATGCCTGTTCTTACGTTTTCTCCTCTTTT
This sequence comes from Ixodes ricinus, assembly GCA_037355805.1. Lineage (NCBI taxonomy): Eukaryota > Metazoa > Arthropoda > Arachnida > Ixodida > Ixodidae > Ixodes > Ixodes ricinus. Next base: position 17,728 of record JAZHYW010019538.1, on the reverse strand, counting down.
AACCCTGGGTGCCTCTCCTGACTTTGTTGGGTTTTCAGTTACTTCAGTGTCCCCAGGGCCCTCGGTCCCCCAAAAAAGCAGTCACCGTGCGGCCCATCCTATCCCCACCCTGTAACCCGTGGCCTCACTGTAGTGAATGCCATCTGCAAAAGGGCGGGAGCCAGCCTCGTACACTTCCCTGTTTACTTCCATTACGTCGTACCGAAGCTGCCGACTCATACCCTTAATTACTCTGTTGGCTTCGACAACCCTCCTCTCCGTTACCCAGGACTGCCCCCGAACTTCTGGAATGGTGCACACAACCACGTGCACATTCTCAGACACGTCCCTCAGCTTACGTATTCCCACGTTTAGCTGCTTTCCGAGGTTCTGGCTCCTACCCTGGAGCACATCATTAAGCCCCGCATGAACTATTACTAGGTTCTTTCCTCCCGGTTATCCCACACCCCCTCACGTGCTGTGGTCATAGCATCCACCATACACTTCCCTGGCTGGACCTCTACAGCTACCCTCTGGTCTCCCTTCACCCTGTTCAGTACACCCTCTTAACCCGTGCTACGTTAGAGCTCCCCACTACCAGCACCCTAGATCCCCCTGGTACCTGCGCGCCCTTGTCCTGCGACTTATCTCCTGTCACCTGGCTGCCCGACGCCTGCTGCTCGAAGGCGCTATTGAGCTGAGGGTCACTCAGCTCTCCAGCGTCATCGGGCCCGTCAGTCAACAGGCTGGGCTCCAGACCACCAGTGACCCCAGCCTGCAGACTGGTGGTTCGTCCCGCTGGAACTGACACTTCCTCCTTTCTTCCCTCGCTACTCTCCCTCGCTCGAATTACCCCTTCCAGGCGCTCTACCCTACTGTCACACTCCCTCTTACGCTCCTCTAAACCCGCCTTCCATACTTCCCCCATCTCTTCCGCCTGCTTCTCGAGGCCGACCCGCTGCTCCCTCTCATGATTAAGCTGCCTAGTCAGCTCCTCAACCTGGGCCTCGAGACCCACCCGCTTCTCTCCTTCTGCCTTAAGCTCGGCCTCAATCTCCCGAACTCTACCCTCCCATTCCCCAGTTACCTGCTTAAGCTTCACACAAAGCCGACACTCGAAACTCATCCCCGCCGCCTCCTCCAGACTCCCGAAAGTACCGGGTGAGGGCGCCCCGCTGCGGCGAGACGCCGAAACAACACTTCTCCCGAGCGATGGAATGTCCGCTCGTGCTCCACGCGTTCCTCGCGCTGCCGCTTCCTTTTAGTTGGGTTTGAAAACCATGTTTCCTCGCCGCTGCAAAAGCTGTGCGCTGAATACCAGGTTCCCCGAGAAACGCCCTGTGCTACCAGATCATAGCGCTCCAAATCTGCGACCGGGCACTCTTTGGCTCCGTCGTCGAACTGCCAGGCTTTGTGAGTATAGAGGAGGCTATGCTGCTGCAGACGCCGGCACGTGCGGTCCGTGAGGTGCGGTGCGGCGCGTGGGTGCGGTGCGAGCGTAAAGTTTTTGGTCACGCACGCGAAAACTCCACGGAACTCTAGCCATAAACAGCATCGCTGTAAAAATGCCGACTTCCGCCACGCTTTCTTTCTACGGCCTACTCTCCTCTAGTAGTGAGAGTATGTATATAGGAGGTTGTGCTGTGGGACTGCGAAAGGAGAGTAAGTCGTAGGTGGAAAGGAGTAAGGAATGCACGTTTGTTCCCCGCACACAAAATAAAAAAGGAGAGTTTCGAAAAGTCTCCGTATACGCAAGGGCGCCACAATCCCATACCTTTTCTCATATAGTCTGTCGTTCTCTCTGTTTTGGCGGCCGGTTCTTGCGTGGATGTCGCAGGCTTTTCTTCTGCATAGGAGGCTATGGTAGTACGAGACAGTAGTATTGAAATATGATTTTATTAATATATCATTATACAACCTAGCCTTCTACCCCAACAGGAAGGATGAGGTTGGAAAATGATCATGAACGAGGGTGAGGGGGTGCCTGATATAAGAACGTAATAAAGAGTAAAAAAATCACTTCGTATAAAAATGTAAGTTACATAATCTCTTAAATCACCTAATCGCTTAATGAAGACTTGGGAAGCTTCCCTCATGATGACGCGCAGCGAGTCCCTTTGCAGCCGTCGAAAGGTCACAGGTAGGTAGAGCGCAAGTTTGTCTGCTTCTCGAATATGGGTTGTGGTGACGTGAGAACGCCGAACTCTGATTGACTCCGATTGAAGGTAACCCACTGTCTTTCCAATCGGAGCCAATCAGAGCTCGGCGTTATGACGTCATTGCAACCCCCGCGGAAGAAGCAGACAATTTGCGCTCCGCGTACACCCAAGACGAAGTCCATTGTTCTCCGAGCCTCGGGGACACTGAACCCGCCGGTCGGCTGAAAGCGGCGGCGGAGAACGGTGATTACGCCGGAAACTATTTCCGTAAATCACAGCACGCTGAGCCGCGTCTAATAACTTCGCTCGGCGAAGCCGGCACTTGGAAGCGTATATTGTCCGACCGGCCGCTTGATCGACGTGTGTTATCGCGTCGTTGATGTGCACGCGCGACGGGGCGAAGGACCCGCCGTTCAATTTAGTTTCGTGGCCGCGGGATCCCATATAGTTGTACTCCAGTTCCTGACAGCTGCAGGAAAGAAGGGTCATTAAACTCTCCAACCAATGAGAGCCAAGAAAAGCTGTCTAGCTACACTCCGTTCCACCTTATGTTGTACCGCAGCGAAGGCTAGAAGCGCGAGCTCATAATGTTGGCAGCTGCCCCTAAAGCACGAGAGCTTGTGCCGCCAAGATGTGCCCCAGAGCAAGGAGCTCGCGCTTGTAGCCTTTTCTGCGGTACATCATGAGGTGAAACAGAGTATAGCAAAGCACCTCGTTATGGGCGGGGCCTAGAGCAAGGCTTCCTCCACCTAAATTAACTCTAACGGTATAAAGATTGCAAAATGTATGTTTGTTTTTATGTGAAAAATTTACAATAATATATATGCTCTCCCTAAGCTTCCTAGATTTCGTTCTAATTACAGTGTGTTGGTTTTTTTTTCTTTTCTTTTTTAAGCTGTCACGGAATATAGTCACTTAAGAGGTTTGTTAATTAGTACTTATTATTCAACTCTAGCTAACCTGGTGTGTTAATGCGTAGTCGCTTTGACCTTCATAAATTGCATACGTAAACGAAGGACATCTCCCGTTTTAATTCAACTGTATTAAAGCAACAAGAAAGGCAAATGAAGATACGACTCCATTTGGGAAGTCATTCCAAAATAAATATCTCGAATTTATTTTATTCACGTCGAGCAAGTGCCACTTATCATGAATCAAATAAAAACAAACAAAAATATCAAATATAAGGGCCGCGCTAATGGGCTCTTAAAATATTCGAACGCGAAGGGTGAAACTGGGCCGCCAAAGTGCGTCTCCATTATGAGGAGCAGGCACCAACGCATTGCGCCGACCTTCAAAAGACTTTGAAATGCTTAATTAGCCTCTTTAGACTGAATAGGTTTTTCGCCGATCTTTAGCGCGACGATTTCATACTTCCTAATAGAGCCGAGCATTCATAATATAGCCGGCACAGTTAACGACAGTGAACCTGGCTCATGTTGCCTGATCGTCAAGAGCATAAATGAATCGCTTCGTACCAAGCTAAAAAAATTTCGTTTAAAAAAAGAAACAATAAAAACTGTGTTGACGTCAAAAAAAGACATTCAGCCTTTCCACTCTGGTGAAGGAAGGCCAGCGGAGCTGTACAATGGTGGGAACGAAGTAATGGCCGGCAGCAAGTCGGCAAGCCAGAGTGGAAAGGACTCGAAAGGTTGCCTCCGTAGCTCATAGATGGCGGTAGCTGTCCGGAGTATTGTGGTCGACATTTATTTGCTGGCGGACACGATCCTGGGGAAACAAGCCCTTTACAGCTCCGCTATAAAAAAAATCAGCTAAATAATAAATTTAAGAAAACACCGCGTTTTGGAGATATTTGCTCCAGCTAGGACTGTTTTGATTGAAAACTTTCCTTTTTAGACTCAGGCTTTAATTCTCCTGACATATTTTTCATCGATCATAATCATTTTCTAGCGTTCGTTCAAAAGAGATCGTTGAAATACACCGATATCTAAAACAAAAGAGTGAATACGGAAAAGAACGGTTAATTTTCTTTATAAATAAAGTTATAAACAGTGGAAAGACTACGCCATATCTATGAGAAGGGTTCCGTGTTTTCGGGGCTTATTTATTTTTATTTTTATTCAAATTTCGTTTGTGTTTTGCAGGGATTTCGAATGTTTTTACAGACACCATTTTTGTTTGTTTTCTGAAACAAAATTTTCGGTGTGAGATTAAAGAAAGAATGGCGTTTATCAGATGCTTTTGTCGAAAAAGGTAGGTCACGGAAAGGGGATTCTCCTACCTCCAAGGCGCATACGCGTGACCCTGATACTTGAAAAACTTACCGGTACCGATAAAAGGAGGGCACGGAAAAAGGAGTGTGGTTTCCCCCCCCCAAAAAGAGCAGTCCCACGGACAGTCCACTGGCGGCGTCTCTATTTCGCGCTAACACAAAATAAATCTGTAGATTAAGATTTCCTTCCCGTGAAGCTCAGGTTTTTGGTCACCTTCAAGGACAGCTCCAATTCCGGGTTTTTCGGTATCCCCGGTCGACATCGACAAAACCGACTTGGATGTTAATTTTCGGGTTTTATCGGTAACTACCGAACACGTATAACCCACACCACGCATTACTATAACGGCCACCTGAAAGGGTCTTATTACGGTAATAAAGTGAACTGAAGGTTGAGGAACTACGCTTTCAAAAGAGTCTGTAAGTTCACTTTCCTGCTGAACACGAAGATAGAGACAATCACGGCGAGGGATAGAAGGATCCAAGAAATTTCTTTACGCATCGTTTGCCAGTTCACTCTTGGCATTCCTCATTGTCGGACCCCAGCTCTAAAACGATTCTTTTGTACTCAGAACATCGTCAGGGTGGATCCACTTGTTCGCATCATTAGTGTCCATATCCTAACAAAAAAGTTTTTAACGGTCGTTAATAATTTTTTTTTTGCGTATGCATCTCGTGTCTGTGTTTAGCTACTTTTTTATTATTATTTTAATGTGTTTATCTGCATACTCCCCCGTTAAAACCCTCTGAGCCGTGAGCTGAGTGCAAAAAAATAAAATAAAAATAAATGGGTGAATGACCGAACTCGGAATAAAGATATATATGACAAATGCGATGCGCGCTGGGACAATGTGCGTGTCATTTCACTTGCACATTGTCCATCTCGCGTGTAGCATTTTTTTATATCTAATCATGTTCTGATCTTCGTGATAACGTTTTCTTTTTTTTTTATCGCTCACCGCGATCGGCCGTTTCCGTGTTCTTCAGGAAAGTTAAACTCACTTATTTTTAGACAGTATACACTCAGAGGATCACACCGACATTGATTGTGCTCCAACTTTTATCCCGGCCCGAATAATAGGCTATAGATATCCTTCAAGATTTCTGATGCTTCTATAAAATACACTGACTATACTAGCTTTCACCTCAAAAACCGTAGTAAACAAAAAAAAAAAAAGCTCCGCCCCTCGCGGAGCATTACTAATGTTCCCGTTTATGTTGAGAATTAAGATATCCGTAGGTGCAATTTAAACTAGATAAATGGCACCTCATCAAGGTGTATACGCTTCAAAAGCCCAAAAGCATGGCTTCTTCCTCCGACAACCAAATCTTGTCAGAACTACTTCGCGCGGCGTATGAACAATGCGCAAAACTTTCTTTTTTCTTCACGTGAAAACGAGTATACACTTTTAAATAAATCTGGTCGTATAACTATCCTTATGGGTTCTTCAGTTTGGTCCATAATCTGCCCCCTAAAAGAGATATTTTAAGAACCTCCTAAAAGGGTTTTTCGTAAAAAAAAACATATAAAGTTTTTTTTTTTTTTATGTCAAAGAGTTCTTTATCGTTTAGTTGCGCTTCTAGTGCTCGCGAGGGTAATAGTGCTTGAGGCGAAACTGCTCTTCAAGGGCTGAAAGAGTTCTCGGGGCGTCAAAAAACCTTTCAAAAACGGATGTTTTTCTTTTTTTTTAGAGTGTAAAAGTTGTGACAGGTCTAGGAAGGCAGGTCGGAGGGAGTCTGGGGAACCTGAATATCACTCCAGCGCCATTAAGGTTGCGACATCGGCCGATACGAACGCCAAAGAAAGAGTCACGAAGCGAGAAGCGTTGACATAAAAACCCACGCCCGGTGTTTTTTTTTACTTTATCGGTGACTACAATATTCATCTATTTGCTCATTTAATTACGTATCGACTACGAACATGACTTCGTGTAAACAGATGCGCGCTTATACTAATTAACGCACATGGTAACGAATAAAAACGATATGCCGCGATACATTGGTCGTATACCTGAAAAAATCGTTACACCAACGTTTTTGGATCGGTAATTGCCGGTGCAGTCGTTTATGTACCGAGACGGATAGCGGGACCTCTGGCGAGAACGTCATTGGTTGTCACTACGGTCACGGGATAACTTACGCTAGCCGACAGTAGCGAGGCTGGCCTACGGAAAGCCCCTTGAAAGAGCCCAGCGGCGGCGGTGACACCATTCATTGTTCACTCGGTCGTAACGCTTTTGCGTTTCGCTCTTGAGCCTTTCGTTTTTGTCAAGTTACCCTCTCCAAAGACGCGTACTAACGTTAAAAGCCAATAGTTGGACGTTTCACGCAGGACAGAAGCGAACTTGCGCGACACGAAGTAAGAAAGTTGATCAGGTTGACCATACATGCGAGGTTAGTTTACACGAAAATTACTCTATTTTAGGCTCAGTAACCATCCGGTAGACTACTCTATTTCACCCGGCAGGCTCAAAAATAATGCACGCGTAACGAACACTGTACACCAAAACACGGCCCTGGCGTCTCGCTGCTGTGGTGGCGATGTTTTCGCCACGTCATATGCCCAGACACTTCCCATATCTGGTTTCCGCCCACACGCAGTGTCCTACACCTTGCGTGGGCAAACACGACTTGTTTGTAAACAGCGGGCCAGTCAACAGTCACTGAAAGATAAACAACGGTCGGTAGGAGCATAGCCTCCTATATACTGACAAAGCCTGGAAGATCGCCACGAGAAGCAGCCGCCGAAAGGGAAAAGGTGGAGCGGCAGACAACGGATGAGAGGAGCGCAGCGGGCGCCACGTGACTGGCGCCCCGCTGCGGCGAGACGCCGAAACACACTTCTCCCGAGCGAACAAGTGTGTTTCGGGTCCTCGCCGCTGCAAAAGCTGTGCGCTGACGTCCAGGTTCCCCGAGAATCGGCTCTTTGATGCTCTGTGCTACCAGATCCTCGCGCTCCAAATCTGCGGCGGGGCACTCTATGGCTCCGTCGTACAACTGCCAGGCTTTGTGAGTATAGAAGAGGCTATGGTAGGAGCTTCCGCTGCCTCGCCTCCAGCGCGAGATCCCATCTCCGATAAGGCGTCGGAGTTCTGTGAGCCTCCAGCGTGCACTCGCGACAACAGAAGCACGACGGAAGGCGTGGAACACGTGCTGGAGGCCGGGCCTTCGAAAGACGCACCCTCTCGTTTGTATCTCGTCAGTAACTGTACCCGTTTATTCTGCCGAAGAAATAAATAAAAAAAAACGCGTAATTATCGACTCTACGCGCACACACACGAACACATCATACGAGAACACAACGCAGGAGGCAAAATATAGTCACCTAACAGGGATCGAGTAACATCTATTGATACCGCCTTACACACAAAAAAAATGTGTGTGATTTTACAAGTTAAAAAGATCTCTCTCCAGAGCTGCGTCCTGTTTTCAAACCTAAAATTTAAGCTCGCTCCGCGGAGAAACAATTTGATTGAATCTATTTTCAGCGCGGTGAAAACGCGGTAAACCGGGCACGCTCGGCTTGCCACGGGCGGAAGATTACGTTTCCAGAAATGTTCGCCATTGTTGGTGGCGTGGAAGCGTAGAAGCCGGGGAAAACTCATTAACGCAAAATATAGTTAGAGTCCCCTTGCACGTTCGGAGACAAAATATGACTATAGTCAGGGTGCGCCTAAAACAATAATGGCAGCTAAAAAAAAAAAAAATCTGAGGAACTTTTTGGACACCGCGATAAACCGAAAGAATTAAATTCTCCGAATAAAAACGTCCCAGCCATGCCGAGCAAAAACGCAAGTATTCTCGGCGCTGTCAGCGACGCTACGGGAGTCCGATTTCGGTTACCGCGTGAGCAAGAGCGATGTTTCGCTTGCCTCTCCCGGAGCGAGCGAACATAGCGTTTGCAGGCGGTTCTTTCGCTAACGCAGGCAAAGCTGGAGGTAGGTAGAGGGGAGGCGACATACCGACTCAAGCCAGTCAAACGAGAAAATCCCAAGTGAGGCAGGAAGTGCAGGTCGCGGTCGGTGGGAAGGTCCGCAAGGGCATCCTCTCCGCCCAATAGCGCCTTTTGGTTTCGTTCGTTTATGTCAACGTTACTAGAACCACTCAGTTAGGAAACTGCCATAGAGCCTGCTTTAAAGAAGTGGCGCCCGATCCGTACTCGAGAACCGAGCTAATGGCGATCGCAACGCCGCCATTTCTCCCGCAGCGTCCACTCCGGGAACTGCACGGCTGCACGTCGAGTCGGCCAAGGGCCGGTGGCGCCATCTCGAAGGGCCATCTCGCAGTAGCTATGTAAAGCAACTTTCATGTTTCAACTCGTCGGAAAAGGGTGGCGCTATTATCGTATTTAGCTCGGTCTCGGTGGACGCCAGCGGCCCAGGTTTCAAGGGTGAGTTTCCTAACTGAGAGTTTTAGTAACGTTGGTTTATGGTCATCGTTGGGGCCGTGTTTCTCCAAACCGAAAATCTCCCCGGCTTCACCTTGGCTGGCATCATGTCGCCTCTAGAAGCCGTCTACATTCATGAGAGCAAATAACGGATTTCGTCTGCTACGAAGCGTCATTCGCAGTCGGAAATAAAAATGGACAATACGCCATACATCGTCCGCTAACAAACTGAAAAAAAAAAGTGGATCGTCTACTACGAACCGAGCGCCGTGGCAAGGGGAGACTGGACGCTGTCTGAAACTTTGATAAAACACTGAATCTACAGGGGCTTGTGTAGATGCACCTTTTTCTTTTAAACAACTCGAGGTTGGGTGGAGTAAGAAAATACCTCAAGGTTGAATCGAAAGGAACAGAATAACAAGAAGGGGCAACGTCTCAATTGTGTCACAATAAAAGCGTATGACGACATCGCGCTTCGTTTGCAAAAAAATTAGATTGTTGTACTGCCGTACACACTCTCACACTGACCGGTGGATGAAAAAGTCCAATGACAAGCACATCAAAAACAGGGACACTTATCTCGCTATTTATGTTGTGGTTAGACGTTATAACTGAATTATTGCCCATTTGTGAACTCGCGAACGGCTCAAATATGTCTCATTGGTTAATTACGCGCAAACTGTGACGTCACGTCCAATCAGCTGCCGAGACCTCTTTGGTTCGCACCTTTACCGAAATTGAACTGAGGGGCGTGTTGACTAGTGTGCCTAGATTAGAGAGTGTTTGCAACTGCTCGATCGGGGTCACGTGGTCTATAGGTCGTGTTTGTGGTACGAGCTGTAAGGAGGCGACGAAACCGTTGATTCCCTGCAGCGTCTCCGCCTTTTCCGGCCTCTTTCCTTCTCTTCACGCGAGAACGCAACGCACGCGCACTTGCGACCAATCGGTACAAGGAGCGCCCGCCATTAAATTGCAAATGTAGCTCCGTGTGTGGTTTAAGTTGCTACATCTCTTAAATCTAGGTTCTCTAGTGTTGACACGCAGCGCGGAGGCGTGCCCTTGACAAAACGCCACGACGCAACCGAACCAAGAGGCGAAATCAACTTGACGGCTAGCTCGCGAAGCCTGCGGAAGCTGCCATTTTCGAAACGCTTTTTCGAATTCTCGTCTGGAGATTATTTTTACACCTAATACTGAGGCGACTGCAGTAAGGAAGCATTTCACGCTTTAAAATTAGACTCTATATTTAGTGCTTCTGTCAAAGACGCAATGCGTGCACACAAGAAAACCATCAGGAATTTGATTTATAGATTGATCGACTGATTGATTGATTGATTTGTTTGTTTATTTATTTATTTATGTTTACCTCGAAATAACTGCCATGTGGGGGATGGACTGCTGAAAATTACTATAGTAAGGAAGTATGGAATATACTACAGAACGGCGAAAGTTACGCACCCAAGGATGATATAGACACACAGCAACGAAAAAAGTTATACACATAATGAAATAAACTAAAACCACTGCATAACTTCAGTAATGTTTGAACTGCATAGATTCTAAGTATTTCTGTAGTGGCTCTTTATAAAGTATTCATTATTGGTCTACAAATTATAATTCAGCAGTAACACATTGAGATCGCTCGGCCGTCGCTCGTAAAATACTTCCCCGGAAGTCAAAATGAGTCTAGACTCATCGTGCCTTCAGGCGGCACTTTATAAGTGCTGTCATCATGCTATGCTTGGCAGCTTAGAAGAGCAGGTAAAGTGACCTTCCAGTGCTTGTTTTCCAACCTCAATTCTGCTCGGTGTGGCTGAGACTCTGCTACACTTGATCCTATTCCTCATGTACGTCAATGATATAAGGGAAATACCAGGCTGCCCTGAGATTATAATGTACACCGACGACACTCAGGTTGATTTTTTTTTGTGTGTGAGACAAAAAAATAAAAGACGTTTACAAATCTCTGTATGCGAAACTAGAGCGCAGCCTAAGAGCTGCGCTCTAAAAGAGAGTGAAAACATTAGCTAATGAATACCATTTAAAACTCTCTAAATGATTAAAAATAGATCCTTTATGCTTAAATACGAGTAAAACTCGGTATGTAATATGTAAGCGAATAAATAGGCGAGATGACGGCGCAATCAATAAAACATTTCAAGGCACACTACTGGAACAAGTGACAGAACAAAACTGTTCCCACGCCTACCCGTTTCGATCTGGATGAGCATCGTACCGGCGTGCGGTCAGGTATCACTGCTCCGTGTGGTGCACGCTGAAATACCTCTGGCTAGCGGTTGTACTGCACTGACTAAATTGCTCATCTACAGCTAGGAGACAAGTCGCCCGTCTGAGGCAGGACTACGTTCAGGCTGTGTAAACAGTACACACAATCCCAAACAAATATTTTTGGTGTTTAGTTTATAGAGGACCTGTCATAGAATTCGCTGATAAACACAGTGCTGACTTATCCCGAGTTACTGGAAGCAATTAAGAGTCGAGAAAGTAAAAGAGAGGTGGAGACGAGAGCGCCGTGTCGCCAGAACGCCAAGCACTGATACAAATGATTAGTGGACAGAACTAAAGCTCGATGCCTTTTGTCTTCACTTCAGTCGTCGAATGGGCCTGAATGCGAGAGCCAAACGTCAGACGCCTGCGTTCCGCGTGTTAAGGCGTCCAATGAGTGATTGATTGAATGATTGATTGATTGATTGATTGATGTCTATTTGCACAGATCAGGCACGTACACGGTAGCGCTCAAGGCGAAGCAGAGAGGTTAAGACACTTACGCGTGTGCGCCTGCTTGCCTGCTGCCGTGCTCATTAAGAGTCAGAAAAGGAGATCCAGAAAACTAATACACGATGTGACAATGAAAGGAAATGATGACAATAAAGCTAAATACAGGGTGAGAAAGGTTAAAGTTAGCGCTATTTTAGATTAACGCTGGCTGGAGGATATTTGTCCCGCAAAGACTTTACAGAGAGCCTGGGATTCCTCACGCGACTTCAGCAGAGGTCTACGCGCAGCCAATGGCATGGCCAGAAAGTCCCTGGTAGCGTTCCGCGTTTCAACGCGTTGTCTACCCACTAATTGTTCCAACCAAAGCTCGGCATTTTGACGTCTTTTCCGCTAATTAAATTCCTCGGCGTATAGAATAATAAATTTATTGCCTGCCTATCTACCTAGGCGTATGTAAGCACCAAAACAAATAAATTAGCAAAAGATGGACGGCGCTTGTTAGAAATCAAAAGGCAGGCCATAACAAAGACTCCAATCTTTCCATACTTCCACAAGGTATAACACAACCTAAAGCAGGTAGCGCAAAGTTTTGATTTACGGCATGTATTCACGGCACCACGCAATCGGCACTATTTTATTTATTTATTTATTTATTAATTTATCTACGCAGTACCCACAGCGCCAAATCAGGCATAACAGTATGTGTGTGTGTGGGGGGGGGATATACATACAAAAACATACAATGTCAACCAGACCTCTGTTCCACGACCAGATGAATCAATCAAACAATACATTATACCCGATAATAATTCAAACAACAAATAATACCCGAGAATAAATGAAGTAACAAAAGATAGGCCTATTGTGGTGTCAAGCATAGAGCGAAATTTGTGGAATGTGCCGTGGGTGTTTACAAATTCCTTCGTCATGCGGCCGGGTTTAAATCGGCCAAGCGGGTCAATTTGTCCATGTGAATTTGCGCGAACATGACCTGTCTGGTGAACGTCCGGAGGACACTTACGTATTAATTGTCGTGACCGCCTTTGTCACCCGAACTTCGATAATACTTACATCATTGGTATGGTCCACGATCAAGTGGCAAGCGAAGTGCTTGGAGCATGTGCGATAGAAAAGGTTGCACGGGGTAACTGCGTCAGCCAGCCCTCAATCTTTTCGCACAAAAAGGAAGTTGATTCTATTGACACGTGCGAATGCTGATATCACCTGTTGACAGTTTATTTTGCGTTATGGGGGTTTACTTGAGCCGTTTTTTAATAAGAGTTCAGTTGTTAGTGCAGCACTCGTCATGCGTCCTTGTCCCCGTCTTCGACTTTCTAGAGATTTGCTAGGCTGCAACAGCATCTGTTGCAACTAACGTCGGATAAACCTCTGTTGGCGTTAGACGAACAGGGAGTAGAAGCAGAAAAGAAAGAAGTCTGCTAAGCTGCCCCGGCACGTGCGTACGGAAAAAACGAAAAAAGAAAAGAAGAACGACGACGACGAACGTGAACGATTGAACGTTTTGGCCTTGCAAGCTTTCGAATGTCGATGTATTATTCTCAGTGGTGTAAATAGTAAAGTGTTGCTCGTTGTGTGGAAATGGAACGATTACTGTGACGGCCCGCAGCGACTGCAACAAAAATTTGGTGCCGAAACCCGGGACTGACATCGCTGTGGATACTTCGAAGCTGGAACGTGAGTGACTCTTCACGTACAATGGAAGTCCTCAAGAAAAAGCGCAAGGCCATCAGGTCACAGGTAACTCGACTGGTGAACGACGCGGAAGGGTTGCTAAAGGCCCCAGGACCGAACGCAGCTGAGCTAGAGATGCTCATCGAGCGTCTGACGCTAGCTCAGGGCCAACTCAATAACGTCGACTCCGCCATCGAACCGCTTGTTTCGGAACAAGACGGAGATGCGGAATTCACGCAAGTCGTTGAGTACGCAGACAAAATCGTCATATACTTAACCAAGCTGAAGAGCCAGTTAAGGCGCTCCGCGGGATCGGGGCATTCCGCCAGTGACAGTCAGCCGAACGAAAACGGAGACAGACTGGCAGCGTCAACATCAAAGAAGGTCAGACTTCCAAAGCTGGAACTGATCAAGTTCAACGGACAGCTGAAAAACTGGCTGCCTTTCTGGAACCAGTTTGATGCCGCAATCCACCGCAACCCTGACTTGACACCATGCGACAAGTTTAACTACTTAAAGGCTGCACTAACAGGGGATGGAGCGGCAGCCATCGATGGACTGCAGCCCACAGCAGAGTGCTACGCGGACGCGATCGATCTCCTACAGCGGCGGTTCGGGAATCAAGAAGCGCTAATCCAGGATCACATGGAGAGCCTCATGGACATACAACGTGTTCCACCTCAGCGCAACGTCAGAATCCTGCGGCGATTGTATGATACTCTTCAAGCTCGCATCCGGGGTCTTAAGGCACTGGGCGTGAGCGAAGACTCCTACTGTTCGATGCTTTACCCAGCGCTCCTTCGAGCGCTCCCAAGAGAAATGACCATCGAATACCACCGAAAGACGATGCAGTGGGAAGCCGAGAGTGCCACCACCAGTAGATCTGGACCAGCGTCACAGACAAGTTTGGAACCTACCACAAATCGCACACACCTGACAGCACTTCGGACTCTCCTCGAGTTTCTGCACATCGAGGTGGAGAGCCAGGAAAAGGCATCTAAAGAACGGCCAGAGGACGTTGGTGGTAAATCTACACCCCATTTCACCAAGCGCGAGGCGCAGAAGAAGTCTACAAATCCCGACAAGCCACGAACCTCTACTGCTACGGCTCTGCATGGTGTTGTGGAAGGCCTCGAATGTTTCTTCTGCAAGTCAAAAGAGCATGGAACACCCGACTGCAACTCAAGGATGACGCTAGCTGAAAAGAAGCGCAGGCTACAGAACGCCCAGAGATGCTTTCGGTGCACGAAAGTGGGGCACATGGCAAGGATGTGTCGAGGTACACCCTGCTGCAACAAGTGCCGAGGAAGACATACATCCAGCATGTGCGACCCAGATTATACTCCGAGACGATCTGCCGACGGATCGCAAGCCAAGCAAAAGAAAGACGAAGCACCAGTTAGCCTGCATGTAAGCGAGGAAAACAAGCCGACAGTACTCTTACAAACGGTTACCGCGTGGGTGGAAGGCAAAAACAGAGAAAAACGAGCTCGGATTCTTTTTGACAGTGGTAGCCAGCGCTCCTTCATCACGGAAGAGCTATCGAGGAGTCTCCGTTGCAAACTGCTCGGGACCGAGATCCTGACTGTCGGAGTGTTCGGAGGCAAGAATAGGGAACGAACGTACCGTAGAGTCCAAGTGATTCTGCGCAACCAACGCAGTGGCAAGAAATACAAGATCGACGCCCTCGAGACGCATTCCATCACCGAGCAAGAACTCCCTAGCCCTGAGCAGGACGTTATTGGAAAAATGGAAGAACTTGGGCTTACTTCCGGTGACGACCTGAACGGACTGGACTGTGGCGGAGTAGCGATACTACTGGGATCGGAACATTACTGGGAATGTATAACAGGAAGGATCCAACGACTGAGCAACAGCCTCACCGCAGTGGAAACCGCCTTTGGCTGGGCAATACATGGATCCACACAGTTGACTTCCGATACTGTAAGCTGTTCCCAGGTGATAGTGCTCATATCTGCTGCAGACGAACAAGAGCCATCAGTCTTGAGGAGATTCTGGGAGCTTGAAAGTGTGGGAATACTCGAAGAGGCGGACCGAGATCAGTCAGATAATGACATCATGCGACGCTTTGAAGCAAGCATCACCAAGACGAAGGGAAGGTACGAGGTTGGCCTCCTTGGAAAACAGACGTGCACCTAGAATGCAACCGAGATGTGGCTTGGAAGCGCCTCGAAAGTCTACGAAGGAAGCTATGCAAAAACCCAGACCTGATGCAAAAATATGACCAGGCTATCCGGTTGTACGCAGATAACGGGATGGCCGAGAAAGTTGAACACATAAACGGTTCCGAAGGACGTGTTTATTATATGCCACACCAAGCTGTTCTACGAGAGGGTAGCAGCACGACAAAAATGAGGATCGTGTTCGACGCCTCTTCGCACGAACCGAATTCCAGATCACTGAACGACAACCTTGAAGGCGGTCCGAACCTGAATCCAGACCTGGTGGCCCTACTCCTGAGGTTTAGGCAACATCGGGTAGCACTAATTGCAGACGTCGAGAAGGCCTTCCTTCAGATCGGTGTACACGAGGAGGACCGCGACGCCTTGCGGTTTCTCTGGTATAAAGAGCCGCCTCACCCAAACCAACCTACCCCAGAAGTCGAGGTCTGGCGTATGACAAGGGTAACCTTCGGTACCACATGCAGTCCTTTCCTGTTGGGAGCAACTCTACAGCACCATTACAAAGTTATGGAAAGCGAGTTCCCAGAAACAACAGAAAAACTGAAAAAATCAGTATATGTTGACGACCTCTTGACCGGCACAGGAAGTGAGGAGGCGGCCCAGAAGTTCTACACCGAGGCGACGGAAATATTCGGGGCAGCTGGGATGAAGCTTCATAAGTGGGGGTCCAACAGCGCGGTCCTAAAGAAAATATTGGAGGACAACGGATCCGAAGAGAGAGCCCTTGGACAGCTGACGGGAGTGTTGAGAGTGCTGGGTATAACGTGGAAGTCGAACGAAGACAAACTGTCCTTTACAACGAAACAGGTGGTCGAGTTTACAAGCCAACGCAGAAACACCAAGCGATTCGTGCTCCAGACCACAGCGCGACTCTACGACCCACTCGGTTTCCTCTCTCCTTTCGTGGTGCGAGCCAAGATCCTGTTTCAAGAGATCTGGAAGCGGAACCTGCGTTGGGATGATGCACTGCCGGGTGAACTGATGGGAGACTGGGAGAGCTGGTGCGACGAGCTCACCAAACTGGGCCAGATCAACGTGCCCAGGTACTACGACAGCGGACTGAGCGACATCATCATGCACAGAGCGTTGCATGTGTTCTCGGACGCCAGCTCTTCTGCCTACGGATCGATTGTTTTCCTCTGTTCAACTGACGACAGCGGAACAAAGAAGGCGACAATATTGCTCGCTAAGTGCCGCGTCGCCCCACTGAAGGAAATTTCCTTGGCGAGACTGGAGCTCATGGCAAGCTTGATCGGATCGAGACTACTGAAGTACGTCAAGACATGCCTCGAAATCCAGGTGGACGAAGTTCACTTTTGGACGGACTCGATGATCACTTTGCACTGGATAAGAGGAGAGGCCTCCAGGTGGAAAATGTTTGTGAAAAACCGAGTACTGGAGATACAAGGAAACTCAGGGGACGCAAAGTGGCACCACTGCCCGGGTAAGGAAAATCCCGCAGATTTGATGACCCGAGGGCTGAAAGTTGATCGACTGCTTTCTCGCTTCGCTCTGGTGG
Source organism: Ixodes ricinus (assembly GCA_037355805.1). Classification (NCBI taxonomy): domain Eukaryota; kingdom Metazoa; phylum Arthropoda; class Arachnida; order Ixodida; family Ixodidae; genus Ixodes; species Ixodes ricinus. The sequence continues at coordinate 816 of JAZHYW010019538.1, read as the reverse complement.
ACCGGACCAAGTTGGTTACAGCTTCCAGCAACCGAATGGCCCGAAGAAACTGTTGGGGTGCTTTCCCACGACAAGCTCGAGGAGAAAGCTTCGAAAGCTGTAGTCACTTTAGTACCTGCAGACACGTCCATGGAGTTCATCGACATCTCGAGATTCAGTTCGGCAGTGAGACTACACCGAACAACAGCCTGGGTGCTTCGGTTTGTCCATAACCTTCGATCACCAATCAAAAATACTGGATCGCTGAGCGCCGAGGAGATCCAAGCAGCACAAACCATTTGGATAAAGAAGGCACAAGGCTCGGCGTTTGCCTCCGAGATTAGTTGTGCCGCTGGAAACAAGGCAGCGCCGCCTGGGTCAGCCTTGCGAAATTTCCAAACATTCGTCGACCAAGAGGGAGTGCTCCGGATCAAAGGCCGTATCCAATCAGCAAACCTGACTCGTGATGAACGTGAACCCATCGTGCTGCCCAACGAACATCGGTATTCCACCTTGCTGACCATCGAAGCTCACCGACAGATGATGCACGGGGGGCCACGAGACACTACTCATGCAGCTTCGCGAGAGGTACTGGATCATCCGCGGAAGACAATTGGTGAAGAAGGTCGTGCACGCTTGCGTTACCTGCCAGAGGTTCAGTGCCACTCCTGCCAGTGCTCCAACGGGACCTTTGCCGGGTACGAGAACCACGCAGGCGGACCCTTTGAGGTGGTCGGCATAGACTTTGCGGGGCCGATGTACGTGCAAGAAAATGAACCCACTGCATAAGGCATACATTGCCTTGTTTACCTGTGCCGTCACGCGCGCGTGCACTTG
>JAZHYW010019534.1:0-13150 GCA_037355805.1 Ixodes ricinus | reverse complement strand
ATAAAGCTCAGGACGAGCAGCTGGAATTTTTGCACAGGAAGAGGTGAGACACCAGTGATATACAGAAAATATTGTTGCGCCGCTCGCGAAGACGAAGAAAACGGAGGCAATAGGTGACCGGCGTTTGGCAACTTCCGATTCCTTAGGAATTTTTGCTTTAGCGGTTGACTAACCACGGCGATTATCTGCAAGCCTGTCTCAACCTGGTTCTGAAAACTATAATCTGGAGGTCTCAAAATCATGCTTGCGCTGGCTTGCAGATTATTTTCGTCGTTAGTCAACAGCGAAAGAAATATTTCTTAGTTAACCGGAAGTTGCCAATACGCCGCTCACCTATTGTGCAATCCTCGTTTCTTGTGCAGAAGAACCCCAAAATACAATTCAGTTGTAAGTCAACGATGTGTGTCTCTTGTGCGTGTTTCCTGTGTCTGTGTATGGTCTTTGGGTTGTTATTGATAAAACTCCGATGGCTTTGCCACTGATCAACAAGGTCGCTTTTCAACATCCGCACACGTATGCATCTTTGGTGGATGTACTTCAGAACTCTTAAGATTCGAGAAGAGGCATATCTATTATAAACAATAGCACTTGTCAATCACTTCACAGACACTAAACTTGAAAATAACATAAGCTGCTTAGGATAGTTTAAAGTCGGCATACGTCAGAACGTTCGCGACATAGAAGACACTTACACAGGTTAAGACGGCACGTTACCTGTAGTGTAAGGACCTTGCAGAGCCGTAAACAGGATGGAGCCCGCAAAAAAAAAAAACTTCCATCCAAGGGTTTTTCTTTTGCACTAAAAGTGTCCCTAGCACGGTCAACGAAGATTTTGCAGCTCTTCGTTACAGATATGTGAGATAAAGTGTACAGCCTATCGTGTGTTATTGCGAAGACAATGAAAATAATCAACTTGCATAGACGTGAACCCCAGTGATAAGGACAAACGAACGCCACATTCCCCCGCTATCGTTGCAAAGAGGGTGGTAATTCAGAATGCAAATGCAGCGTCAGAGCTAGATTCTTCTCGCAACGCCGCCATTGCTGGCGCCGTGGCAACTCAAATTCAAATTCTTCATTTTTCTTCACTCAAAGATGGAAGGCAAAAAAAAAAAAACTTGGGCGTTGATTTACAAGCTTCTGGCTCCTCCACAGAAGCATGTAAACAATATAAATATACACAATATTCAAAATAATAAGATCAATGTACACAAAATATAAAGCGATATGTAAATGTTAATAAAAATATTATTCTGGGTTTTTCTTATTTACAACAGCAATGGGATACCGCCTAGCATTTAAGAAACGCACTTCCCTGTTGCTTTCACACAATATTTTTATATTGAGTCGGGTCAAAGAATTTAGAAGGCAAGCTAATGAAGATCACAGCATGTGTCTAACAAAGTTCTGGAGTGCGCCACTAACCCCGTGCTTACACAGCGAGATTCATGAACTTCCTGTTGAGGTTAATAATTGATATAAATGCATGATTGCTTGTACTGAAATATTTTACTATGCGAGAAAACGTTAACAGGCTGAAGTTGAGCTAGTTGGTACATAATTTTAGGTAAATGGTCAGCTAGAACGATAGGGACAAAACACAGACAGGAGAGGGAGAAACAGGAGACATGTATGTCTCTGTTTCTCTCTGTCTGTGTTTTGTCCCTATCGTTCTTCGATATTCTGAGAAATACATTCACAGTTTTTGTGTTTTGGTAATCGCATCATATTAAGTTTATTAAACAAGAAATTTCTCTGACCATCATGGCCACTGTGGCATATAATACGGACTGTTTTCTTCCAAAGGGTATGCATAAACTAAGATTTCATGCCAGCCAATCTTTTCCATAGTAAAGTACAATACATATATGAGTAAAAGGAAATGTACAGATAAACATTCCTGAACTTTGGTTCTTATGGAAGTATTTCTACATAATACTAACAGCCCTGCAAAGTTTCTGGCATGTATGTTGCACTGCCTCGCCCCATAACATGTACTGATGAAAGAAGATACCTAACGCTTTTACACTTTACGCTTTGCACCAAGAGATAAAATGGACGTATAAAAACAGGCTGCGTTTCGAGGTCTGAATAGGCTGCCTATGATCGCTCACATTTGGTTTCTAAGGAATTGGAAACCGTTCAGGTATTTTGCTTTTTTATATTATTATTTGTGCCAGCTAAAACTTGATCAGTGTCAAAAATCTTAAAACAATACGCTCGTGTCATCAGCCTAAGTAATAAAACACACATAAGTCTCATATTCGCAATGCTATTTGCGTATAAATTAAACAAAAGCGGTCCTACTACACTACACTGGCGGCACGCTAGCTGTTTGTGGTGTGAGATTAGATCCAATTTTATTTATTTCTACACACTAACCGTGATCTAAACTTCATTTCACTTTAAGTCGAGACGCGGCCGACGCTACGAGTTTAGGGACCAATCAAACAGCTTGAAAAGCGCAAGTCACTCGGTCCTCAACAGCGTACAGTCTCGTGACCATCACCATGACGTTGCGGTTTTGACGCTGTTTTCTGGGTTCCATCGGCTGGTAGTGCAAGCTGCGTCTTCATAGGTGAAACGAAATACGAGGCAGTGGCGTCACTATACTCGTTTCACCTTCCGTCCAGACGCAGCGGATGCTGCAGGAAACTGGACCAATCAAGCAGCCTCAAAAGTGCAAATCACTAGGCTTGTTCTGTTTATGATTGGTTCAGCGATGAAAAACACAGACAGAACCATTACGAACACCATGATGGTGCCCTTTAGACGCTGTGTGATTCGTCATATAGTCTCGTAGCATCGGCTGCGTCTGGACCGTGGTGCACAAGTACAGTCAGCGGCACCCGGGGTGGTGGCCCGCGGCGACACCCCCTCCCCCACTCGTTGCATGTAATGCTTTGTACGAACCGTGTCAGTCACCGCCTAGAGGTGAAGGCCAGAACACGCCTCGTCTGACGTCACGGCAGCAGGCTGACGTGCGTCGCGCTATAGAGCTGAGCTGAAGGCTTCGCGCGTCGCTTTTACGTCGTAGAAACGCGGGTTTTCGCACTATTTATTTTTTATGAGCTAACATGAGAGCTGTGAACGCCGAGTGATTTTAAGAACAAATTTTAGAACGCAGGAAAATTATTATAACCTACAATTATTGTAGTGAAATACAAGAAAGTGATATCTTGAGACAGATATGTTATTTTTAAGCGATAAAATGGGTGGCGTAATTATCTCTGAACGACATCGGAATTGTATAAAAAAGAATTCCTATGAAACGGCAATATTCGAAGAGGTGGGACCAGATAAAATGAACTACAGTAGCAATCGGGTAAATGATGCAGAAGCATTCATTTAATTTCATTTTATTCACCTCAAAGGCATCCGAAGTTGCATTACATGAGGGGGATTCAAAAATAAAAGACAAAAAAGTCGAACATAAAAAATAGACACCAACAAGTAAAAATCACACACACAGAAAAAAAAACGCTTATTAGCATGTTATTGTTATGATGCAGTTTTACAAATCAAGGTTCACAGTTACACAAATTGATGCACTTGTTTTTAAGTGAAATGGGATATCGCTCAGTTACAATATGGTCGGGTAGTTTGTTCCAGTCAGTGATACAAAGTACTAAGGGAGAAAAGAGGGAAGTGTTAGTACGGCACTGAAATGGTTCAATCTTGCAGGAATGATCTCATCTGGATGATATAAAATTGGCAGCCCGGCAGTAAGTAGATTGAAAATCGGAATCTGAGTAATATACATCTTGAAATTAAACACAATCAGGCAATTTTTCGTTTTTTTTTTCTAGAGGGGGAAGATTTATGTTAGCTTTTAAAGCGGAGACACTAGTTTCGGATGAATAATCACTGCATATAAATCTGGCTGCTTTGTTCTGAAGATTCGAGCCTCGAGATTAGGTAATTTAGGTGTGGATTCCAAATTATGCTTGTATATTCTAATTTTGGGAGGATAAATGTTTGGTACGCGAGTAATGTTTGTTCAATGGGAGCTAGATATAATGTTCGTCTAATGAAACCAAGTGTTTTTACTGCGCTATTTGTTATTTGCTCGATATGCTCGTTCCATGATAATGTGTCTTTAAAATACATGTCCAAATACTTGTACGATGATGAGTGTTCTAGTGGTTGTGAAAGTAATGAGTATTGGGTTAGTGTTTTAGTGAAGGATTTAGTTACGGACATTTGTTTGCATTTACGAGTGTTAATGTTCATCTGCCATAGGGAACATCATGATGATATCGTATCTAAATCGTCTTGGACAATATTGTGATCATTATAGGTGCATTAATTTTCCGGTAAATAACGCAATCATCAGCGAATAGTCTAACTGTCTAGTTAACTGATGATGGTAGGTCATTGATATATATACATACATACATATATATATATATATATATATATACATATATATTAGATAAAATAGATGCCCGAGTACACTACCCTTAAGGACAGCTGATGCAACAGTAACGGGACCCGAATTGCCAGACAAGTGTAAAACTGCTGGTCTCTTGGCTTCTGAGATATCATAGTTTGAAAAATCGATTGCACATATTTTGACAAACTTTTCTTAGACCTGTGATATATCTGTATAGGTTCAGCAATTCAATGCACTCTGCCTGTTCAAATATAGTACTTATTTTGCAGCAACCTATCTGGTTGCTACATTGAAAAAAACACCTGTGACCTGTTTCTTGGCAATGTCATAATGTGAAAACTTCATCTTTGCAACAAAAGTACCGTAATACCCGAGCGTTGCCCCATATGCTGATGTACTTCGACAGTACCGAGTCTGCGAAACGACACAGGTATGTTAGGGCGGCTAAAAACAAGTTTTGTACGCGAAACGGAAGTGGGCATGGGAGCTTCATATTCAAAATTGCTTGCATTTACAATACATAATGGAGTCGTAAATAAGAAATTGGTCACCTTTGAACACTGCAAAACGAGCCTCCCAGTATCCATAAATTCTGCAAATATCCGTCTTGAAAAAATTTATACACATGCACCTTAGATGCTGTAGATTTTGTGACACCGAGACACACAATATCTGTGCAGCATGTCGGCATTTACGCTGTAGCACCACAAGGATACCCAAGAGACTGCTACACACAGCACACCGACTATACTGACAACACACACAAACACACACACACAGATGCACCGACTTCATAGAGCAGTTGCCTTGGCATGGGGACGAAGCGCAAGCACCTTGCTGGCCGGACAGGAACTAATTTATTTAGCCTTGACCCCTTAGCTTCTTTGCTTAGACGTTGCACTGGCACCCACAATATTGTTGTCATCTTGCAACAAAAGTTTCTCAGTTGAATGTTTTCACTGCAGTCCAACACATGCTTCAGCTCGAACTCACAATGGGTTCATCATCACAGGCATCAGACATACTCTTCCTTGGTCTGAGTTCGCTTCTTGACATCAGTGACGGTTGGCAGCGAGTGTCCTTGATTGCAGAGTTTCAGCTTTCCGTTTCTTTTGTTTGGCATTCTTGGCGTTCATGCGAACATTCATCTTGCTGCAAAAATTTCACAAGAAAACGCTTGTGCGCTTTCTTGTGACAGCAACACGGGTTTCAAAATGAGCTCACTCGTATGTTAATTTTCACAGGCGTCGAAGTCGGAAGTCTCCTTTTTGGCGAGTAGTTCCATTATGAGATATGTAACAAGTCGGCGCTGGCTGGGCATCACCAATTGGTGAACAACATAGTTGTGTTCTACAGCATTTACACCAGGAAAAACAAGCCCTTCTATAACCAGTTTCATTGCGAGAGCACAGTCTTCCTGTGCGAGCAAACTGTAGCCAACTTGTTTCGTGCTGTCGATGCGGCCTTGCATTTTTCGCCCCTCAGGTTTTTCAAGGTGGTGTAGACTGCACGGCTGGCCACATAGCCCAGGGCCGGGAGGTTGTGTCTTATTTTTACAGCCCAGGGCCACATTGCAGGTATACTACGTAGCAGGTAGGGCGTCAAGTATCCGCTCGCTTGTGAAGATCTTCCCAGTTTCCATCCTTGCTAGCTGTAGTGATCGTTGACAGCGTGCTCCTCAGCAGTATTTTGTTTTCACCTTCGTAAATGTGCCTTGTAGACACGTGATATTAGAAGCAAGCCAGTTGCCTATACATTCCGAAGCTATCTTCTAAGCTGTCAGTTTTCAGCTTGTCCCATGGAGGCCGTACAGCAGCACGAGTTCATCAAAGCAGTATCCGGGATGTGTATTTGACTGCTTCTGCAGAAATAGAACGAAGGAGGAAATCATATTAATCCAAAGAAAGGTAATGTAATCAGAAATGGTTATAAAAATACAAAAAAAGAGAAGAATGCTCTTCTTTAAAGGGCAGCTGAAGTGGTTCCGTATTTGAGAGAAAACACTGGCATTCTTTTGATCTGGTATTTTGGATCACGAACATCAAAATTATTTTTGAATTTGATGTGCTGAATGCCGAATGCGGTATAATAATAATAATAATAATAATAATAATAATAATAATAATAATAATAATAATGCTTATTGGACGAGACTTATAAAACCATGGTACAGACTAATAATAACTATTAATATTAATAATAATAAGAATATACTCCATAGAGCTACCTGGTGTGTGGTGGGATTCCTTGGGGAGCCTGAAGGGCTCCAGCTAAATTTTTAATACATGCCTCTGTTGTATGGATAAGTAAACTGGTCAATGAACCATATTCCGGCTTGCGTGCACTCCAAACTACAGCTCAAAGACCCGCTAAAATATAGGTCTTACTCGGGACTTGTAGCGGATAATTTCTGCGCTCCGATGACGATACGCAAAAACGACACAATGTACATTTTTTTTTTTACATTGATGTGTTGGTTGCAACCGTGATAATCTATCACTTGCATACCTTGCGAAAACTATTCCAACCTGAACTCATAAATCAAGTCATTTTTATTTAGTTCTGCGCCTACAAGTAGCGACCAGGTCAGCATTTGAATATGTTGCTTCCAGGCCACAACCAAATCACTCCTAAGTATGCATTCAGCGAAAAGTAAAAACAAGAAACGAACCCACGATCATAAAAATTGAAAAGTTCTCACCCTGCCATGCCGTCAAAGAGCGAGATCTTCCCGTCGCTTCGCTGTAGTCCACGCTTTCGTAGTCATCCTTGCAGAAACTCAAATATGGACACTTTCACATCCAGTTTTCCGCCAAAGCGCGGATATACAACATCAGTACGGAATGACAGCACCTGACAATCGCACAGCCACGTTACGCACGAGACGGCAGGCGACGGTTGTGTGTTGTATTCCAAAATGTGTTCGATCTCACTCGAGAGTTGAACTTTCGACCCTCGGCGTCCAAAAACCTACTCGCGTCTAGCGTTGTTCTTGTGTTCCTCTCACCTCATTGTCACGTGACCCAACCCGCAGGAGTAGCTCAACAAAGCCGTCGAAGAAACGAACGCGACGGACGACCGTTGAGAAAAAACGCGACGCCGTGGCGCCGCGTGCATCTCTTTTTTTTACTTTTTTTTTGTTGGCTTCGCCTCGGACGTAGGAGAGAGGGAAAGTAAAAGAGAACGTGCATTGCAAAGAAGCCAACTATGAAGGGAGCCTTGCGAAGAAGCGCACTACCAGTTCAGCCTACTCATGCGGACGCTCCTTGAAGGGAGAGAGGGAAGCGCTACGGCCTTAGCTCTGGGTGGTGTTGGACCGACGCCCGGTTGCTGCGCAGTGCGAATGCTTTGCGGCTCGGCTTGGCTTGGCGGCTCTCTCGGCCGCTCGGTTGGCTTGGCTACAGCAGGCTACAGCGCAGGCTCGCTCCCTTCGAACTCAAGGAGGTTATAAGGGGCAGGAGGTGGAGTCCGTATTCTCCATACACGGAGCGAAGTGTAACGGAAGTAGGCGTGGCCACGAACTCTCCTCAACCAATGGGGAGCTCGTCAGTGGGTATGATTGGGGCAAACAACCCTCGTTGCCATGGCATTTCCGTGGACAACGCTGTTGTTGCCCCAATATTTCATTGCAACGTCCACTGAATCGGTGTCGAACAGGCGAGATTTAAAGCCCAACACTTGCCTGACCAGTAGGAAGTCGGCGTGTAGCAGACGTGCTCGACACCGCGCGACCGCGCCTGGAGCGTCGTCTTGCTCGAGTTGTCGTAGCGCGGGTTTGGAAAGCGATCGCGCGTCGGTCGTCGTACGCACGAGCGCTGAGAATGGTATCGCGAATTGAGAAAGCCGTACAAACCCTGCTTCCAGAAGGTGTTGGTTTCACTCCGCCGTGATGAGAATGCGGATTCGCATCGAAACATCTTTTGGTGCGCCAATCGAGTCGAAAGCCAGCCGCGACGGCGAGCAAACGAAGCAGACCGCAGGCGCGGAGCAGACGTAGCCCTAAGCCTAACGCAGGCAACCGGGCCGACCGAGCGGCGAGCAGACGCTGGGAGCTCGGTTGGATTTAGCTTGGATGAGAGCGGTTCGGTGCGCAAGGCAGTCTGGGATTGGGTTCCTTCTCCGGCGTCGCTGGGCATGACGTCATGCCCGGCGACGTCATGACGTCATGCCGCGTCCTGCCCTATTTAAACGTCCTTGCTTCGAACCGCATCCGGAACGCGAGCTGGCGCGCGCACGGGTTAACGATAGAAACTCATCTGAAAAAACGAGACTGTAACATATCGTTTGATGGTGCAAGCGCACTATTTTTTACGTCCTTTTTTATATAGTGTGTGTAAATTTCGCGAAACAGGCGACGAAGAGTGGTGGGTGAAATATGCTAGCATGTTGTCGTGGATTTTGTGTACGACGTAGGATTACCCAAGAAAGGTGGGTCAATATCCGATAAATATGCACGTAGAAGCAACAACATGTACGTGACCTGTCAAACCTATTCACCCTCATTATTTTATCGTGCGAACAAACATTGTCGCGTATCGCGTTCGATTTGGGTCCCAACACCGGTAACCTCGAATCGTACAGGGTGATTCAAGGAGACGCCAGGCTCTTTAAATCGACCGCAAAATTCAGTTTCTTAACCTATCGCGCTACGATTTTGTGCAGCGTTGCCCACAGATGGTGCATTTTTTTCTGTAAAATTTGCAAAGAGCGAACTTACCTGAGGAAAAAGTAAAGAAAGAAAAAGGCTTAGCTCCTATGGAAACGCAGCGACGCCACCGGTCTTCAAACAACACGGCGCCGTTTCGCACGGGAGACAAGAGATGGCGCAAGCGGTCGCGACGCCAACTGCCGCCAACGAACGAGCATACAGCGCCGAGAGCCGGCGCCTTGAGCAGACGATCTTTTCGACTCAAAAGCGGAGCTCGTTCCGCAGGCGGCGACAATCGCAGAAACAAAAACAGGCGCGGTAACAGAAGGAACTGCAAAGCAGACGACATCGGTACCCCGAAAAAAAAACAGTTAAAATAACCGGACAAACCATTTTTTTAATCGATTATGTGTCCATTCAATGTGTTTTATTAGTAAGGATGATAAAATAATGCATTACCAACTGATATCAGAAAAGCTCGCGCCGCTTTTGAGTCGAAAAGATCGTCTGCTCAAGGCGCCGGCTCTCGGCGCTGTATGCTCGTTCGTTAGCGGCAGTTGGCGTCGCGACCGCTTGCGCCATCTCTTGTCTCCCGTGCGAAACGGCGCCGTGTTGTTTGAAGACCGGTGGCGTCGCTGCGTTTCCATAGGAGCTAAGCCTTTTTCTTTCTTTACTTTTTCCTCAGGTAAGTTCGCTCTTTGCAAATTTTACAAAAAAATGCACCATCTGTGGGCAACGCTGCACAAAATCGTAGCCGCGATAAATTAAGAAACCGAGTTTTGCAGTTGATTTAAAAGAGCCTCACAACGTCTCCCTAGACCCCTGTATATCGTGTTCGGTGTTGTATATCCAACAACACAGCGGTAACTTCGTATTGATATCGTATTCCATGTTGTGTCCCAACGAGCGATAGTTGTTGTATGTGCGATGTTGTGTTGCAACATCGAATTGTATCGCGGTACGTTGGGTTTATCGTTTGGCGATCAACTTTTGTTGCATTACAACAACTGCAATAAGCATTTGTTGGAAAATGATCACTCCAATAAGCACGTCGTTATTGGGCTTTTTCATTGAAAGGTAGGTCGCGAGTGTTCCAGCTAGTTATTCTGAATGGTTTGGTGGTTGTCTAGCATTTCAAGCGCGCGAGGATGTGTGTACTGTGCGCCGTACCAACAGCTGCTACATACTTGCGCTGTCGATCAATGTTAATGTTGTTCGCAACGCGAAATGTTTGTGTTCCGTGTGTATCCACACCCAATATCTCTCTCTTGCGTATTGCCGCATGGTACACTCCTGCTGGTTTTACGATATTATTCACGCGATGCCGTATATGTGGGCATACCCGATATCCACATGTTTGCTACACGAACGCTCAATATCGTGTTACGTTTTCTCTTGATTCGCGGTATATACCGACGTAATTCATGTTGGTAATTTGGTATCCGTTTTGAGATAGATGCATGAATACCATATGGTATTCTCGTACGGTCCATGGTCGACGAACGATATTTATATATCGTGTGGCCGTACAGTATGTTCATGTCGCTGACACAATACGCACGCCTTGAGATGTCGTATACCAATAACCGGAAGTTATATCGGGATATTGTGCTTCAATATCCTGTTGTATACCAATAACCACATACTATATCGGAATATTGTGTTCCGATATGAATTCCTATCGTGCGTATTGGGTTAATCGCATAACAATAAGTTCTTATTGGTTTCCATCAACTTCATTGAAATACAGTATTTCCAATAAGCCGAGTTCATATTGACCTTTTTCAATAGGGAACAGCCGTACGTACTGCGCTTTCGATCAATGTGTTAATGTGATTCGCAACGCAGAACGTTTGTGTTTTGTAGTGTATCCACCTCCAATATTGTTCTCTCTCGTATTGCCGCATAGTAACTCGTGCTGTTTTACGATATCATTCACGCGATGTCGTATATCTGAGCATACCGATATTCACACGTTGCTTCACGGACGCTCAATATCGTGTTACGTTTCCTCTGTAGTCCGCGGTATATGCCGACGTAATTCATGTTGGTAACTTGGAATCCGTTCTGAGATATATGCACGCGATATCATATTGTATTCTCCTTTGGGCCCGTGATCGACGAACCGATATTTATATCGTGTGGCCGTACCGTATGTTTATGTCGGTCACCAATACACACTCAATGTTTTATTCAATTCCAATACCCGCGCATTATATCGGGGTATTGTGCTCCGGTATATCGTGTTGTATACCAATAACTGCAAGTTATCATCATCATCATTTCATCATTTATTTTGCTTGCAGGGCCCCAGGGTGCATTATACAAGGTAGTGAACACAATAAAAACATCAACAAAAATAGTTAATAAAAACACACTGTAACCTATACTTGTATTTCAAAAGAGAAGAGGTTAACGGCTGCAGCAGACTTGTTAGTGTCAGTCATGTTTACAATGAGGTCAGGTAATGAGTTCCAATCGTCAATAGCAGATGAGTGAAATCGACATTTTATAAGAGACAAATGACGAAGGAATTGAGGCAGCAGTTTACGTGAGTGGTCAAAACGAGGGAAAATACGGTAAGGAGGTGATAGCAGAGAATCTTTTAGATGGTTGTTGTATTTAAAGATTTTTGTGAAGAAGAGTGAGACGTGAGCACCCTTCGACGTAAAGAAAGTAAGTCAAGGTTAGCTGATTTGCGTAATCCTGATATGCTAGTGTATGGGGAGTAGTCCGAGTAAATAAAACGAAGACCTCTGTTTTGAACGGATTCAAGGTTGTTAGTTAGATATGATTGCCATGGTGACCATATGGATGAAGCAAATTCAAGTTTAGATCTGACCAAGGTTGTATAAGCTAGTAGTTTTACTGAAGGTGTAGCTAGTCTGAGGTTACGGCGAAGAAATCCGAGTACAGTTAGCATCGGCGGTGACAGCATTTATATGCAGGTAGTCCATGACCAGATCAGTGGTCAGGTGAACGCCTAGGTATTTATATGAGGAACAGGTAGCTACTGGGATAGTGGAAATGTGATAAGAAAAGGATGAAACATGTGAACTGCGGGTGAATAATAGAGATTTAGATTTATTAAGTTTAAAGTCATTTGCCATTTGTGGCACCACTGAGTTATAAGTGCGAGGTCATTCTGCGAAATTTGATTATCTTGGTTTGAATTAATAGGTCTATAAATTACACAGTCGTCGGCGAACAGACGTATTGAGGAGGAGATGTTGAGGTTGAGATCATTAATGCTATATTAAAAATGAAGAGGGCCAAGAACGGTTCCTGGGGGATGCCAGAGGTTACAGTGCAGGTGGTAGATTTGGTGTTGTTAATAGATGAGTACTGGGAGCGATTTGTGAGGAATTCGGAGATCCATTTGACGACTGAGGGATGGATATTAATATTTCTAAGTTTCAGTAAGAGACGTTGATGAGGGACCCTGTCAAATACCTTGGAGAAATCAATAAATATGGCGTCAGTTTGCTTATTAGAATCAAAGTTTGAGTAAACGTCAGTAAGAAAAGCTGTTAGTTCGCGTTTCGCATGGTATGACTTGCGAAAGCCGTGCTGATGCTCGAAGAAGGGTTGTGGGAGTCTAGAAAGTTTATTATGTTAGAATAGAGTATATGCTCTAAGAGTTTAGACGACACACTGGTGAGCGAGATGGGGCGATAGTTGATGATTAGTTGGCGATCACCTGCTTTGTAAACGGGGATGACGTTAGCGATTTTCCAATCGCATGGAATTTCAGAAATTTGAAGAGACTGCGAGAAAATGTCGCAGAGGAAAGTTGAAGAGACGTGTTTAGTATTTATTAATATTTTCGAGTTTATTTGGTCGTCGCCAGAGCTAGAAGACACCTTCAGCTGATCAATGGATCAATTCGAATATTGTTGCTCAATATCCTGTTGTATACCAATAACAGCATATTATATCGGGATATTGTGCTCCGATTTGAATTCACATCGTGCCTATTGGGTTAATCTGATAACAATAAGTTTTATTGTTTTTTTTAACTTCTTTGGACTGCAATATTGTCACGAATGACCGAGGTGACAAACAAGGAATAACTGAGGAAACTGAAACGTTTAATGGGGGCGAAC
>JAZHYW010019531.1:0-35608 GCA_037355805.1 Ixodes ricinus | reverse complement strand
CCGGCAGCGCCTTCAGCTTATGGAATTTACGAGGATAACTCGAGTGGAACATGGCTTTGTGTATTTGAGTGGTTCGTCTTCGCTGACAGGCAGACAGACGGAAAGTGTCTTTTCTTGCCATACCGGTTGCCAATCCTGTCAGTTGCTGTGCACTTAGCGCGCGATTATGGACAAGTAGTAGACCCGCGCCACTTGCTTGGACAAAGAACTCCTTGGTACAGTTCACGGGTGAGAAACGTTTTTTCTTGTTGCGTTTGGCTCGACGCGCAGAAGTGTGGACCTCTTCGACGAGGTCCACACCTCTGGACGTGCAGAAGTGTGGACCTCGCCACTAAATGAGCTATGCTTAGGGTCGGCACTCTGTCCCCAATATTACTGTGGGCGCCGCCATCTTGGTGCTTGCATAGAGCAGACGCAACTGCCGATCGTCATGATTCAAGAGTGAGACTTCCTCGGCATTTGATTCGGTGTTAGAAAGCTCATGTAATATTTCTTTGCTCTGTCGCGAAGCGTTTAAACATTTGTGGAGCACGTAAAAGCGGTTCCTGTGATTTCAGATAAATTTTCAGATAACTGGCAGCCATGATTTTAAGCCAGAATATGGACAAGTGTCGTTACCCTGAAGCGTAGCTTATTTAGTGGCACTAGGGAAGATCATGGCGGAACAGCGCAGCACTGTGCTAGATTTCAGACGCCATGTTCTTCTATATATATAGTGCCACTAAATAAGCTACGCTTCATAGTAACGACACTTGTTCATATTGTGGCTTAAAATCATGGTTGCCAGTTATCTGAAGATTCATCTGAAATCACAGGAAACGCTTTTCCGTCCTCCACAAATGTTTAAACAGTTCGCGACAGAGCAAAGCAATATTACTTGACCTTCCCAACACCAAATCTAATGCTGAGAAAGTAGCACTTTTGAATCATGACGATCGGCAGTTGCGTCTGCTCTGCACAAGCACCAAAATGTCGGTGCCACAACAATGTTGGGAAACAGAGTGCCGCTACTCTGAGCGCAGCTCAAATTAGTGGCTCTAGTTCTTCCCAGAAGTGGTGCGCGGCACGTGTCTCGAGCATTTCCACAACAATGATTGGCGCCACTTTTCCCGGGATAGATGGGCCTCACTCCACACAACCTGGGAGCGGGTTTGCAAACCAGTATAAGGAGTAGTCACTGGGCGCCATATTTGTGGGTGATGTCTAGAGCGCATGCTCTAAACGAGCCCACATTAATAGGCTGCTAAGACCGGCAATCTTGAGGGTGCGAAATGCACGTTACAAAAGAACTGTGGAAGCTCGCCATCAGCACGCGCTCAGCAGTCGTGCACACAGCTATGGCCGCCAGTGGATACTTCCTATTCAGACAAAGAGCAGGCCGATATAGGACAAACGAAGTGCCAAACTGCCACTTTATTTTTTTTTCTAGCTTTAAATAAAGCTCTAAAATTATATATAATATATATATATATATATATATATATACTATATATATTTTTTTTTTTTGCAAAACAGCGTTTGCGTGTAAAATGTGGTGGTCCAAACGGCCGCAACGCCGCACCTTGGGCTTTCGATAATTTCGAACGTGGATGGAACTTCGAATTCATTCCGAAATCAGAGCTTACTCTACGTTTTGTAAGCCATTGTAATCTACGTATGTACTGGCTCGTATCTAGCGCCACCCTTGGACGCTTCCGGCAGCGGCGGACGCAGGGCGAAGAAGATCTGGCTCGAGATCGGCGGCGAACAGCCCGTGGCCCGAGACCACCTCGAGCGCCCGACCTGCATGCGCAGCTGCGAGCATGCAACTCGTTTGTTCCGGAAAAATTCTGCGCCATCTATGAGGAAAAGGGTACGGGGAGGGCTCGGTTAACAAAAGATACTGGCCGCAACTTTCCAGCGTGCTCCTGTAGAAGAACAGCTCCGATCCCTGTGCTGCAAGCATCAGTTTCGGCAACAAACGGGCGACTCATGTCTGGGAGTCTCCATCACTGCTTCGCAGGCCAGCCTCATCTTGAGTGTGTCGAATGAAGTTTCTTGTTGATCATTCCAGGGCCAGGGTTGGTCTTTCCTCAGAACATCAGTCAGGGGCTGAGCGACAAGCGAAAATCGAGATATGAAGTTTCTGTAGTATCCGGCTAGGCCTAGGAACGCCTGCAACTGCTTGATGTTCTGCGGTTGGGGATACTGTAGAATAGCAGACAATTTATCGGGGTCCGGCTTGCATTTTGCTGGAGAAATAACATTGCCAAAATCTTGAGTGTTTGACGCCCAATCTGCACCTTGTCAGGGTTGATGGCAAGTCTAGCAGCCGCAAATCAACGCAGCACCTCTCGCATATGCCGCACGTGGTCGTCAAAGTTTGTTGAATAAACTAGAACATCGTCGAGGAATGCCCTCCAGAACTTGTGTTCGGCTTCAGCTAAAACTTTGTTCATTAGTTTTTGAAAGAAAGCAGGTCCGCCAGCAACTCTGAAAGGCATTCTTTTGAATTAAAATATTCCTTGGTGACATATAAAGGGGGTTTAGGCACATCTTCGTGGCAGACAGCTATCTGTAAGAACTCCTGCAGGAGAGATCAAAACTTGTGAACCACTGAACCCACAATAACCAATCGGTACGGGGCATCGGATATACGGGAATTTTCGTGCACGCGTTCACAGGCCGGTATACTATTGCTAGGCGGTAGCCTCCGGTCTTCTTTGCCACTAGAACTGGAGCACTAGCCCAAGGGCTGTTACTGCGACGAATGAGGTCAAGACCGAGCAGCTCCGCTATTCATTCGTCCATGATTTCTCGTTTCCGCGAATTTACTGGCCGAAGCTTGAAGCGTATCGGGGGTCTGTGTCCCATCTCTATCCAATGCTGCACAAGAGATGTCCTGCCAGCGTTCTTGGTGAAAGAGTGCTGAAATTCTTTTATAAGCTCCTTCAGTCGTGGCTTTGCGTCAATGTCAAACAAAGTTGCCGAGTCAAGGGAGACATACTTGTCCGGAGGAATAAAGTCGGTTTCTAGACTTGTAGTTTCAAAACTAGCTCTTCACCAAAATGGCCTCGAAGGAAGCGTGTGTCTTCATCAACGTCTCGTTTGCGCAGGTCCTCTGTTCCTTTATAAATGGGACGACTCGCTGCGGCTCAACGCTTACAGTCCATCCACCGAGGGAAATATGCAGGGAGATTACAACCACTGTGAGGAAGTCTCTCCAAGCACCTTGTCCTTGCACAAATCGGAGATAAACAAGAACCGGTGACGACGAATTTCACGAGCCCAGTGAATTGTGCAGCGTGTTGTAACGAGACACTGAGCCCATCCTACAGCTACACGAAGTGCTCGTCTTTCTTGTTTCTTATTCGCTCCGCACGCTTCTGCAGCTTCCATCGCTCGAAGTCCAAGTAGGCTCACGTTCGACCCGGTATCCATGAGAGCTGTAAACGTTAAGCCAACGATCCGGATGTCCAAAAGCGGCTCCTTTCCCGGCAGCTATTGTAACTTGCAGCGCGCCGTCGTAGATGCCTGCCGGTGCGGCATCTACCGGCGCTGTTTCCAGACACTGGTACTGGATGTGACCGGATTGGTGGCACCTGTAGCATACAACTGGAGCCCGTTGTCGTCCCGTCAGACATCTTTTTTGGCGTGCCTCATCCCCCAGCAACGCTGACAGCGAGCTCCTTGAGTCTGCCAAGGAGGGACAGGCACCTGGAACCACAGAGGTGACCCTTGGACTGGCAGCTGGTCCCGGAAGAATGAGGGTTGGATGGCAACCGGATGAAGGGGGCAATACGAAGCTAAGGACGTTGTAGGCAGAATGGGCGACATGAAAGCAGAAGTGCTTGGTTGTGCGAAACCCATAGCCTTTCTCCAAGGATCGGTGCCTCTGGGAAGGCGTTTGTCTCAGGTTGACGTAAACCAGGTTACAACTCCGGATGACGAGTTTCGAGTCTGGTTGGTGTAGGGCCTCAAATAGGTGGTCACGGGCAACCTGATTAGTTCGAAGCAACGGTGGTTTGCATGGAGTCGCCTCCATGCTTTTTCCATCAGCACGTCAGCGGCCTTTCCCATACGAAAATGTCATATGTGGCCCTGATAAATTTTATATATGGCCATATATGATAATATAAGGAGTCAGATATGGCCATATACCACTATATATTGGAGCATATACGGCCAGATATCGCCATATAAGTGGACAAATAGTGCTATAAATGGCCATATAAGTGCGTAAATACGGCCATATATCGCCGTATACGCGTGCAGATACAGTCATATATCGCTGTATAAAAGTTAAAATACTGCCATATAGACCTTTGTCCGGAAGTGCTCTTTTAGCCTCGACCGCAAGGAGCAAAAGCGAACAATAATCTCGAACCCAGACACTCACGGGGAGGGGGCTGCGTCGGCCTGCGCCGCTGCTTCTCGCCGTGGGCTTCTTTGCTGGTGTGCCGACTGCCGTTTCGCCGGCATCGGTCCTGTTTACGGCGGTATGTGAGTATAGTGCCCGTAATGTGAGAGCCGTTTGTCCATACGCCACTTTGCCGCTGCTGGTTTCCATCTAGCCGAGCCAGAAAACATCTCGCGACGAGTTGACCGCGCCGCGAGTGACGAAGAAAAAGCAAACATGGCGACGGTTTGTACGATCGTTGGTACCAACGCCTCCTGTACTAAGATGCCTATCATGAGAGCGGCGAGCGTCCTGCCGTGCCCTCTCCCTTTTTCCTCCTCCCCTTCACCGAAACGACCGCGAGGGGCGCTGCTAACTGACCCTATCGCTCGCGGCCGCGAGAGAGCGGGAGATTTGACGTCTGCTATTGTGATACCACTAGGGGTGTGCGAGTAGTGCTTCAAATCGAATAGTGCAGTGTTGTCCCTGGCGTTAACAGCGCAAAGAGAGTGCGAAGGCTATGAATGACGTGGTGCCTACAGGCAAAACAGCGCACCAGCAAAACAGTTACTCCAGTCCACGCACACAAAAGAAAGACAAACTTACGCAGCGCTGGCTCAACCTTTGGTATATTTACACTTTCGTCTTTGTCTTCTTTTGGTATTATGGTCTAGGGCCATGGTGAATAATTGGGTCTTTTTCTTCAAAATGATGCAAAACAGTAAACCAAAGACTGAAACTAAAACTAATGTTAAAATAAATAAAATTAGCACTCAGTTGCGAGCGGCCGGCCGCGCCAGTTGCGCCGAGATGGCCGAGCGCCCAGCAAGAGTTGCTGATGATGATGCGGTTGCCTCGCGCCTAGCGGGTCGGAACTGAGCGCCACCTAGTGGCGTTTGGCTACAATACGATGGCAGACCGGCCGCAATGGGAGAGCGAGCCACCTGACAGGCATCTTAGTACAGGAGGCGTTGGTTGGTACGATTGCTTCCGGTGGCTCCGGTGTTGCGTGTCTTCAATGTCCTCGTGAGAAGATTCCCCTGCCCTTCAAAGTTATTGCAAGCACCACGAGTGGCACGAAAGATGTGTAATCATCGTCTCAACTACAAATAAGCAGGCCTTCACGAGCAACGACGATGCTGAGCAGGCGCTCGGCACCGTTGTGTCGTCAGATGTTCTACAACGCCGAGGTATTTTCATTTATCATTTGGAACGGCTTCAAGAGTTGGAAATTAATCTACTTCGCGGATTGTTAACGCCGAGGCGAGTGCCCTCCGTTGCGGTGCCGTTGTCGCGCAAAGTGCAGAGAAAACCGGGTGGCGATGGCGGCGGTGCTCTTTGATCGCTTTGATCTTGCGCCGTCGGGCTCATAGAGTCCGGAGTAAACGTACGTACGTGTGTCTGCTGGATCGTTGTTTTGGACTGCCTCGAAACTCTTTCTCACGCGCATTTTCCTTGTGAAGCTTAGTAGCTCATTACACCTCGTCGTCGACTGCGCTCATTTGACTACGACGCACGAGCCTGGGTGATGTGAATTTCACTGCCTATGATCTTGGGTGTGCTGTAACGAGGGCTAATAAAATATCACCGCGAACTTCTGAACAGACGAGTCGAAGTTTCGTCTGTTATCATAACTGATCGCCTGTCACAATATTAATCAGTAGCGTTCCTAGGCTCCGCCTCCACAGGTACCCTTCTTCGTTGCCCGATAGTAAGTGTCTCCTGGTACCTCGTAGAATTCCAGCTCCCACTTCAAGTAAGTACCATCCTTTAGAACTGGCAATGAATAGTTCCGACCCCAGACGCTCGCAGCGTGTGTTTGTGTGTGTGTGTGTGGGGGGGCGATAGACCGCGACCTTTCCCAGTACTAGCATGTTGCCGGCGTCGGTCTTGTTTATCGCCGTGTAATGTATCAGAGCAATTCGTCCGGACGGAACTCTGCCGTTGTTGGTTGTACGAACAACCAGAGGAAACGCAGGGTTCTTTTGGACACCCACTGCCCGTCACGCAATTGCCTAAGAAGCGAGTGCGGATGCGACGTCTACGGCTTCCACAAGTTTCCGTCCCATGCAGCTTCTCGGCAAGAATGGACAGCTGCACTCAGAAGAAAAACTTCACTCCGAGCAAGAACTCAAGAATGAGTGCCAGTGTAGCAACAATTTTTTCTATGCGTCCGTTTGGCGTGCGTGATGGATACAACAGAGGTGGTCACTTCTCCGTGATCAGTCGGCAGGTCGTTTACGTCGTGTGCGTACGCTAGCTACGAATGTTACCTTCGTTTCGGTTTCGGTCACATATTTCGGCTCGGCAGAGCCGCGCTGCCGCAGAAAGGCAAGTAGATCGCGAAAATCGGTCTCAAACGTGCCACGGATGTAATGTCGTATACAAGAAGCCAACAATCAAGCATTTGAAAGCTACAAGAAAGCGGTAGCGAAATATTTACTACGCAATGAACCCGGACTGAAACGCGGATGGGTCAGCAGACACCGAGAACATCTAAGACAAGAAATGTTTTCCCTTGTTTTCTTGATCGAGATGGGTTCTCGAATGTTCACAACATCTTCTCTGTTGAAGAACGGGCCGCGGAGGCTTCTGGTGAAGACATCTTTCACGATGCGTCGGTGCATTCGGACAGCCTGCCGCATCCAGCTCTCCAAAGCAACGCCAGGAGTGCGCAGGTGTAGCCAGGCAACGCCGCCAACGCAGCCCCCCCCCCCTTCCTGCCTGCCAGTTCTTTCCGCGTGGTGGCGCGAGCGTAGATAAACATAGCGGCGCCCTGGAATTGTCGCGGACAGTGGTATATATAGACCAACGTTACTAAAACCCTCAGTTGGGAAACTCACCCTTGAAACCTGGGCAGCTGGCGTCCACCAAGGCCGAGCTAAACACGATAACAGCGCCACCCTTTAGCGACGAGTTAAAACATGAAAGTGGCTTTACCTAGCTACTGCGAGATGGCCCTGCGAGATGGCGCCACCGACCCTTGCCCGACTCGATGTGCACCCGTGCAGTTCCCGGAGTGGCCGCTGCGGGAGATTTGGCGGCGTTGCGATCGCTGTTTGCTCGGTTTCTCGAGTACGCATCGGAGCCACTTTTTTGAAGCAGGCTCTATGGCAGTTTCCCAGCTGAGGGGTTCTAGTAACGTTGATATAGACCTTTGCAAAAAGAGCTCTCTGACCGCCGCCATTTTGCGAATCGAGCGACCCCTGTCAGCCAGAAATTTCTGCCACCCGGCTGAGCTGTGGAAACCCGGTCAGCGTGACTCCCCACCTGCATTGTGCATTCGGAGTTCGCCGGCTTTTCTTTGAAGTTTTTACTTTATTTGCCTGTTTCGGATGCTTACCCTTTGTATGTTATCTATCAAGGTGAGAACCAGAGAATACCAGGGCTCATAGCCTGCTCGGCCTTCGCGGGAAACGAACGAAGAGAGCGAACGTCAAGCAGCACGCGATGCAGGCAGTTCAACGTTCTTGGAGGATTATTTCCGTTGAGATAATCTCCAAAAAGCCTTTCTGGCTATGTTCCGGGTCTTCGCGCGAAAAATAGTTGATAGGTTCGGGTCTGGGGTGTGTTCATTTGCTTTGAAGCTGTGCAAAAAAGCAGCTCTCTTTTAGATATGCCCTAAAACACGCCGTATTCCGTCCGATTGTCCTGAAGTGACTATCGTCGATACTGTATATTGGATATGCTGTGTTGTTTGAGACCTTTCTCAAATCCTGTTGGGATAACGCGGCACCGTGGGGTACGTACAATATATGTTGTTTGATTGATTAGGCTCGTTGAATTTCATGTTGTGGCCGGGAATATTCATGCAGTTCGGATATCTTGTGTGGTCAAATATTTTCGACGGTTAAGACCTTTGTAGATTGACACAGCTGAGCGTATGGTGCGTAAAAACATCAACATAATATGAAACAAACATTCCAGTTGCATTTGTTCTGTCGCGCACGGACTCACCAAAACAGCTTTCATTTCTTTGTGTTTGTTCCCAAAAATAGTACTGCACATTCTTAAAAATCCCTAGAAATTATCTTCGTCATAGAACACGAAATAAAAAATAGGACGTGGCAATCTAGCCTCCACCAGCGTCCGGAAATGCGCCTACGCAGGCTGCCACAGCCCACTGACTAGAAAACCCACAGCCCAGCGCAGTCGAGCAACACTGACGTACACTCTCGAAACCAGAAACGCGCGCTGTAAATCGCTTCGTTCCAGACTGCCGCTGGAAAAGTCTATAGACCGTTCACGACATATATGGGTAAAATATATCCCCTGATAATGATATATGGGCCCGTCTCGGTCATGAAAGCAAAAATTCATATGTACTCGCCAAGACACCAGCTGATTGATCTATATTCCATGAGTCTCATGTATTTGGTTAACTATTGTTAACATCCTTAAAGTGAAGTTATTCCAGATATTTGAACCAATTAATCAATTGCGCATTTTGAAGATTGAAAGACAAATAAAATTTGGTTGTATGTTTGACGTGTGACAATATGACAAGCGCATAAGATCGGAAAGCGAGTTAATCAAATAATGGATTTTAGTTTCAGACACTTGCGTCTGAATGCGTTTGACTGCGTTGCGTCGAGAACCGAAAGCGAATCACCGGCACATCTGTGCGTTGTATGAAGCGTGAAATCCAATTCAAAGAATCATCCTGGCACGCGATATAAGCAACAGGGATGTCCTGGTTTCTCGCAGCCGCAACACAGTCAAACGCAACTGTTTGAACCAGGCTTTAGACGCCCGTTTCCACGTTAAAGGGGTGCTCCGGCCGTTTTTTTTTGAGCTACCTGAACAAATTGCATTTTCTGACTACTCGGGTTTCAGGCGTCACGGTATGCTATTTATTTTCTCCAAATTCAAAATAGCAATTGAGAAACCGTAAATGAAGTTGATGCCGAAACCAGCATTCAAATTTTCGCGCGCTCTTCAGTGGTGTGACGTCACACATGGTACAGACTTTCAGGTCGTGCATGTAGTCTTAAATAGAGTATGTCAAGTGTCTTTTGCGTGCTTCTCAGTGAATCAGTTACCAAACATTCTTTTCCCACCATCAAACGTCTTGTAATCAGTTGGGAACATGGCTTACTGCCCACTTTGTACTATTTCTGTCGTCACACTTCAATGTTGCCAGTGGGGGCTCCCAGTTTGAGAATCACGATGAAAACGAAATTCGAAAATTTAATAACTTCGCGAATTCGTTTTCTTTTCACACAATACTTGGGGAACTCGTAGAGCCATGTCTATCGGTGTGTTGAGCCAATTTTGAAGCAAATCAATGACCATGAAAAAATCGCCGGAGTGCCCCTTTAAGCGGTGTCAGCGTCGCCATCGGCATCTGTGAAACCGCCCCGCTAAATTCGGCGGGAAATTGAATTGGAGATTTTGTCTCGTGACGTCAATTTTCCCGCTAAATCTAGCAGTAAAACTAATTTGTTCGTGTTTCCCCGCTAAATTTAGCGGGAAGAAACACTAACAGTTAAGCTTACTGAAGATGCAAGACGCTACTTCGTCGTCCCGAATCCTTTTCCCTTCGAACGGCTGCGAAGCCGTCGCGCCCGGAGTACCCTACGCAGCATCTTTCAAAAACCGTTCGCGCAGCATTGCAACCTTCCGTTGGCGAGCGTCGGCGATCCATCGTGTGTTGAAAGTCCGAAGGTGTGCTGTCCGTGGTGTCTTTTGTGTGCAACTCTTTCGTAAAATAATTTGAAATTTAAAACGCGAACCTAACAGTGTAGTGATAATTTCAAATTTATTGGTAAAAATATATATTTATTTGTGGACATCGTGCGCGAAAAATAGTCGCGCCTATTTCTTCATTTAAAATTATAATGTGGGTTATATACGTAGGGTTGTTCGTTTTCGGGTCAAACCCGATTTTACCCGATTTTTACACCCCGAACATATTTCAGGAAAATCGAGTTAAACCCGATTTCTCCCCGAATTCCAAAACCACGCAGCCAACCAAATTATTTTTACGCCGAACGGAGTTTGCGGTGCACACACGCTATCTACCCTACCTCGGGACAACAGATGACTTATAGTTCATTTCTGCAAGCTGCGTGCAGCACTGTGGACGCTACATGTCTCCTCAAGCTCTACCAACCGCCCAACGAGCGCACCTAACTCACCGTGACATTCTACGGAGACCGGCAGAAGAAAAGCGACAATAGGCGTTGGGGCCTCGGAGGGACATTTCCGTACACCCGCTGTGCAGGTGGAAACGCCTCGGCACGCCACGTAGCTTCGGCCCTGCTGCACGCAACTTGTGAAATGCACTATCAATCCACCTTCGACCACTGTTAGGTGTCGACGCCCAGCAGGGTCTCTCGGCATGGCCATGTCGCTAGCGGTCTACCTTTCTCACGAACAACGTCCGAGCCAGACAGTCGCGTAAACAGATCGGGACAACAGGTTAATTCCCTAGCGAAATATTTGATCGAAGACGACCGCCCCTCGAACGGTCGGGGTTTTTGTTGACACCTGAGGGAGAGGAGGATTCCGTGGGTGGTGCTTTCCTTGAAGCGACCAACGGCAATCGAAGCTGGAAAACCTTGATGTCCCAGCCGATTACCAGCTTCAAGCAGATCCCTAATTTTACCGCGTTACCATTAAACAACCCGTAAAACCCTCCACTAAAAAATATATATATCTATTGAGTGCATTTTTATATTTAACCCGAAAAAACCCGAATTTCGGAGTGTTTCCACAAAAAACCTGATTTCTCCCCGATTATCAGCCTGAAAAATAGCGCCCGATATTTACCCCCGAATTAAAAAAATATAAAACCCGAAAACGAACAACCCTAGTTATACCGTACGGCGTAAAACATAGTATTTTCAAGCTTGCATTTTTGGGTCATCTTCGGGCTGCACAGCCTCTTTGGAAGTTCAGAAGATGGACTTCATAGAGCTGCGCTGTTCACTCGGTATTGACAGCAGGGTAGGCGCTATGCATGATTTAGGCCAATCGTGTCTCCGATTAGGGTCACGTGACTACAGTATAGAAGCTGGTGATGAGGTAGAACACGGCCCTGCCACAAACCCAAGACCACATATGGCATTCACTGCACTATCAACCTTGGGTACAAGTAACAAGCCGCTCGTTGTGGTCATTGATGCCCCAGAAGATAAGCCTTTTGTGACTGCACTTCCGTTTTGGCCTTTCCTTTTCTCCTTTTCTCTCTCTGCCTAAGCTGAGAGCGTGGTAGAAGGTGCTTACTTTCCTAACCAATCAGCCATAGACTTTTTATCGCTTGACTCCGCTCTCTGTGCGCAGGAAATGGCAAAAGCGTGGTCGCGTGGTGTGACGGATGACGTATTAGCCGTCGGCGATCTCGGAATGCCTGCTTGCGGATGCAGACCTAGCTTGGCGTATGGAGCACCCTGCGTGGCTGCTGTGGATTCTGCTTGTGTAGTAAATAGTATCTCGTTCGAAAAGTCCTACCCGTATATCGGCAACAAGCGATTTCTTCAAAGAAGCCCACGAATTCTTTGTGACGCGTTTAGTGCTCGGTTCTACAAATTTGAATCTTCACGGACACCTTCCTTCTCGTTTTTGTGTTTGAGTGTATTTGCCGTGCCCATGTCGACATATATCTCGGATTACACCTTTCAAGTCCGGTATCGTCAACGTAAGTGCGCTGCAACCTATTTCGCAACAATTGATCGTTTTCCTACAGGTACTCTTCATGATTACCTGCAGATTTAGGCCGTGTGTATCTCCTGGCAGCCGGGGGAATAATTTTGCCAAAATTCTACCAGCAGTCACCTGCCATTGGCCGTCTGAAATCATGTCACAACTGCAGGTAGAATACTAAATTCTTTTATTCTCCCTGCGTTTCGTGATAACACGTTCCACGGCCACCTTCTCGTGGATACACATTTCATCGACATTCGTTACGCGAATGTCGATAATCCTGCTTTACTTGGGAACTAAGTTGAGCGAAATCAGGAGTGGCGTAAAGCGCGGCTCATGTAAAAATAATAAAAGTTGGTACATGATCAATATCCAATTAGTATTTTTCTTATACAGATAAAAAGTAACTTTTGGTAGATTTTTGTAGAAAATAACAATATATATACAGTTTGACGACATGATGGCGCTTAAGACGAGGACAAAAGGGAGACTAGACAACACGGAGCGCTCCGTGTTGTCTAGTCTCCCTTTGTTCTCGTCTTAAGCGCCATCATGATGTCAAATTCCCAGTACCAACTAGCCCAACAATCTGCGTTGATTATATATAAAGGTTGCCTTATCTGATTGGGACATATCTGGCCTGATGTGGGAGGCAGATATACCCCCATATGGCAGACCCCGATGTGGATATATACAAAAAATTTGGCATATATGGCCAGATATGCCTGTTATAAACTGATATGCTTTATATGGCCACATATGCCCAATTTTTTATATCACCATATCTTGTTTTTATATATGAGTCCAGATATGCCATTTTTGTAAGGGATGCTAGCTGCTTGGGGTTGGCCGATTGCATGCCTGCAGCGAGGTCCTGTAGCTGTGGACGCATTTGTCGAAGCGTCCATTCAACCTTTTCTATCTCAGGAACGTCTTTTCCAATCCCGTCGAAGTACTCTGATATGACGTAAATAAATTGTTTTAAATTCTGCTCTGGATGTTGCATCCGGAGCTTGAGTTGTTCCTTAAGCCTGCGTTTCCCGTCGATGAATGCAAACTCAGCGAGAAAATGCAACTTTAAAGTCATCGCAGTTGTCGAAACCACCAGCGAACCGCCACCACAGCTTCGCGCTCTGCTCGAGCGTTGTTGAAACCACTCAACGAAGGCGATTCTCGGTGATGGCACCAGCGAAAAGGCAAAAGCTTTCAAAACGCTCCAGAAAAGATTCTGGCGTTTGCCTGTCTTCAAATCCAAAGAACTTCGGCAGCTCGGCAGATATTTTAAGAGTAGCACAGTCCGTCAGGTTAGTGGCTCTGGCTGGCTGCAACCACAGAGGCAGCAGCAGGCAGCAAGGAATCTGTGATCAGTCTCTCACGAACCTGGACCGCCACCTGCTCACGCTGCATGCGGAGCCATCCGTTCCTCGTAGAAGGCGCTGAATATACTAATCTGCTTGAATCTTTATTCCGGACGAGCCCCCACTTATTAGGTTCACGTGAATCCTCTCCTTTTATTTTACACTTCTTCTTTCTTCCCCTTTTCCGTGACACACCCGCGAGCGGAACACTCGGCGTCGTGGAGTCACGAGCGCTCTGCTGCCTCGCTCCTTACAGAACATAAACCTGATATTCAAAGTCCTTTCCTTATTGTCAGTCAGGTTTGATATCCCCGAATCTTTGTTCTTAAACCCCTGGTTCTATGTCCGGCGCTCATCCCATTATTAAACTGCGCTCGGGAGGGAGACAGCAAGCGGGCGTGTAAGAAAGATAGAACAAAACAAAAAACAAAACAAAAACACAAAAATCTTGATGTGTTAGACATGTTTACTTAAAATTACTATAAAGAAGATCACGTTACACCTTATACTCAATTTCTGTCTTGCTCGTTAAACATCGAAAAAAATACTATACTTAGATTAAGTTGGAAAAATACAACCAAGTCTTCGCTTGTTAAAAGCGGGCGCGGCCACACCAGCTGGGCTGAGGCGACTAAAGCGGACACAAGCTTTGGTTGCTGTTCATTGCTGCGTCAGGTGCACAACCAAAAAACCTCCGAGAAATCGGGAGTGTTTTTGGCGGGCACGTTGACATCTTCCGCGGGCAGCGGGGCGATGATGTCTCCACACAAGCTGTCGGCCAAGACCAGATGGAACAGCTGGCCTCGGGACATGTGCACCGAGTTCGAGATGTGCTCCACGTGGAGCCAATTCGACTTGGACACCGCTTTAACGATGGAAGCAAGTGCAGTTGCCATCAACCGCGCGCTGCGTCCCGCGGCGTTAACCCCAGTCTTGGTGAAACCGGGGTTGGCAAAGCAGAGCTGGAAGGACTGAATCTTCTGCATCGTCTTGTTAGTCCAGGTCTGGTTCTCGAGGAGGAATGACCAGAGTTCGCGCGCAAGTCGCACCCCTAGGACAGCGAGGTTCGCGAAAAGCTTGCTCTTGCTTTCGAATTTCAGCATTGAGTACATGAGAGCCAGGAATAGAGATGACGTTGTCGCGTCGGAACACGTCGGGCATGTACGACTGGGGTTTCAGATTGTTCAATTTCTTCCTCACTTTTTCCTGCTGCACTTCAAATCCAAAAGAGCGGGCCGCCAGGAGATCGGCAGGGAAGTTGAATGTGATTTCTGGAGACGGTTTGTCAGCGATGGCAAACGTCGCGCGGCAAACGGACTTCTACAGAGCCTAGTGTCTCGCTTATGCGCAGGTGGTCTTCTTCGCTGAACGTGAAGCTGGACAACGCGTCAGAAGTCACTTGTTTCCTGACGACATCAACTATTTCTCGGACATGGTCATCCCGCCCCGGCGTTGCCACTACCTGCGCCTCAAGAGATTCCTGCAGTTCAGACACTTGTAGTACTAGAGAAGAACAGTCAGCCTCGTACGAAGGATGACTGAATTCGTTCAAATCTACGAATTCCTGGTAGATCGCCATGACCGTCTGGATGACTAGGTACGCTACGGCAATTGGCTGATTGGACGGTTCTGCGAGATGAACAATCAAGTCATCCAAGTCGGTCCCGGTTTCACGGGTAATATATTTGGCGTCAGGATAAACGGGGTACACAGATTCGTTTATGATATCCAACCAAGCGTTTGGACTGAGAGATCTAAAGGGGCTGTCAGAGAGGCTTCGGTTGGTAGTATTGTATGCAGTGGTGTCATGTACGGATACCGCATCGTGGAAGTGCATCAGTGCACTAGCCTTCAGATCCACTTTTAGGATGGCATTAAACGTGGTTATCAGTGAACTCAATGCACTTGAAGCAACTCGTATTCAGCATCGGAGGAATATAATCCCACTTGCTCAGTGCGAGCGACGTTGTCCGGGAACTGTTCCTGTTGTATGTCTCCCGGAAGGTCACGAGGCCGGGAAGTCGGTACCTGAAGCTCATAAGCGCCAGGAACTTGACGATGTCGGCAGCACTCATTCGCGTCGTAACCTTCGAGGTCGACATGATCGCGGACGTAAAGTCGGCGAGGGCAACTTCAAAACGCCAGTTCTGTTTCACGCAGGAACGATGGAGTCGAGAGAGGGCTCGCCCAGAAGGGGAGGTTAAAGACTCCAGGCTATATTCCAGGTTTACCCGGTCCACAGCTAGTGCGGAAGAGGGCGAGACGTCTGTAGAGTTTATATCTGAGAGTCGCCTCATGCAGACGTAATCGTGGAAGTTGGCGCAAGGGTCAAGACTGGTGTTGAGCCGTTGCACGATCTCCAAGGGCTTCCTTGACGCAGCAGAAATCAGGCGCCCGAAGTCTGGCGGTGTTCTTGTTGGTTCCTTGCATGGCCACGATGATAACGAAGAGTATCACGCACAACGCTACGGCGAAATACGTGCAAATAATTAGGTAGTCAGTGTGTGTTTCCAATGGCTTGAGATGATCTTGATATTTGCTTTGAACAGAAAAGTCTCTCATGGTTCTGAAGCGAAGCAAATCACCCCCCGGATTACCTGAAACAACGCCTTCTCTAAGAGTTGCCTGGGCAATGACAGCATTAGAATACCGGTGGTGCCGTCTTCTTCGACTTCTTTGCCTCATCGCATGGTGCGAAAGTGCGAATGTGCAGTAAGATTTCTGCTCTCACGTGGCAGAGCGAGCATGTGGACACAACTCGCTCTACAACTACTGTCAACGGCCTGCTGTACGACCTGCCTACAGAAGAACATGGCCGCGGCCGCAGCGTTTCGTCACGTTTTGACTTCGAGGCGCTGCATAAATGCTTTATTAGACTCCGTTTCACCTTATGTTTGTACCGCAGCGAAGGCTAGAAGCGCGAGCTCATAGCGTTGGCAGCTGCCCTTGGTGCACGAGAGCTTGTGCCGCCGAGGTGTGCCATAGTGCAAGGAGCTCGCGCTTGTAGCCCTTCCTGCGGTACAACACAAGGTGAAACAGAGTATAGTTTACAGTTTACTATAGGGTATCCGCATATTAATCGAAGTTGCGCAAGGCTCGCGCTGCAGCGCGTGTGATAGACTGACGTGGCTATTCCGAGCATCGTCGCTTTCGCATCTTTGAAAAGAAAATCGGCTTCATCCGACGTCGAAACTACCGTTCCGGGACTCCGACGACCCAAAGCGAAGAAAGGAAGCACAGGGAGCCCCAGGCCGGGAGAGATCTCGACACCCGGGCCCACCTATTCAAATGACACCCCGGCGAGGCTTAGCTCACCCGAGCTAAGCCAAGAGCAAGATGTCCGCCTCGGCTCCGATCGAACCTGAGGTGAGTACCTCGCCCCCGACGCCGCAGTTACAAATCGATTCAATGGAAACGAATGAAGTGGTACCGCAAACGGCCGGACCTAGCGTATCGGCAACGTGCTCGATTCCCCAAACTGGGTATACAGCGTCGGCCCAAAAGAAACCTACAGAAATGTACAAGGTGAACATCCGGCCTCGGGAGCAAATGGACTTTCATGTAGTGACGACGCGGGAGATTGAAACAGCAATCTTTGCACTCATCTCCGCCTCTGCTTACCAAGGACTTAATCGTCACAAGCCATCGAATTCTGCCACGGCATACGTCTCCACGCTAGAGGACGCCTTCCAGCTAACAAAGTTATTGACTATTCAACACCAAGGTAATCGAGCCGTGCAGGTGCAAGCGTATCTCGCTTCTGGTCCGAACGTCCATCGGTGTGTAGTGAGAGGCGTTGTACCCGACCACCCTGATCAAGATATTCTACCTGATCTCCGTACACCATCTCACAGAATTCTGGCGGCTCGCCGACTAGGCAAGGGAGACACATACCTCCTAACCGTTCAAGGTGAGCAGCAAATGGGAGTTTTAGCAAGTCGTTTTTCAAGCACACGGTTCCGAAATCACGAACGGTACAGCTGGACCGTTCCGTGAAACCGTACGTGAAATTTGACATACTTTAGCGAATCGTGAAAGTTGCGCGACCGTGTAAACGATGATGCTGATAGGGCTTAACGGTGGCGCCATCTTCTAGTGAGCCTGTGAAACATTCTGCAACGTGTAAATCCGTGGCGGACACCGTGGTGGCGGGTGGCGGCTCGTGTTTCCGGCGTGCGACTGATGTAAACAAGACGGCCGATGCAACATTTGCCGGTCGGAATTTCAAGAACTGCGAAGCTAGATGGAGTAAAAAGTATCTAAACGACCGTAAAGGTATGTGGTGTGTCTCCGTCATCCTGAACTTGAACGATCGTTCATGTTGTGTGCCGTCGAACCAAGTCATTTCGTCTGCTCGCGGTCGCCACGGCAGCTACTCTGCCCTCAGATCGCAAAAATTTACTAGCATGCGTTGTTTACAGCATTCACAATCGCTTACCATTGTGAGCAGTCCTCGAAATGATTTGGTTCAACCTCTCAAATGAAGCAGACTAACAGGACGGCAAATCTCCTCCGGCTGTCCTAAGCCTAACGCTCGGCTGGGTCGGCGAAGGCAGTCGCCGAACCGACCGCCATCTTTGTTTTTACCCGAGTCGTGAACGGTGCTGGCTGCGTTGCGGTGACGACTCCAGCGGCTGGAATGGGAGAAACGAACGAGAAGAGCCTCCCAACGTCCCGAACGACTCGCGCGCGCATGC
Organism: Ixodes ricinus; assembly: GCA_037355805.1. Taxonomy (NCBI): domain Eukaryota; kingdom Metazoa; phylum Arthropoda; class Arachnida; order Ixodida; family Ixodidae; genus Ixodes; species Ixodes ricinus. The sequence continues at coordinate 17,528 of JAZHYW010019531.1, read as the reverse complement.
GCAGTGGCGTCGCCGATGCGTTGGAGGGCGAACCGTTCGTGTGGAAACGACCTGCTAAAACGTCCCTTATACCTGAAATCATCTATCACCTCGGGGCGATCCTGCACCCACGAGAATACAAGCCATCAACGGTTATCTGCTACCGTTGCTGGCAACCAGGACACATGAAGGCCTTCTCTCCTGTACAAACTGTGAACCCTGAATTGGTCAACGCTGACGGCAGCGCGCGCTACCAGTGTGGCTTATGCCGCACTAACGATCACTCAATTGCCTTTACAAAGTGTCCAAGAAAGAAGAAGCTGGGAGATGCTAAATCCCGCAAGATTGACAAGCCCCCTCCTAATCTTGGCAAAGTATTGGCCTTGACGCGAAATCGATTCCAAGCCCTAGCCGAAGAAGGGGAAGAGGAGGAAAGTGATCACCCGGTATCATCAAACGACGGCTTTGAGGCACCACAACCCTCATACGCAGCAATTGTCAAGGCCACCGGGAAACTTCAGCGACCGCCACGAACGACAGCGACATCTCAACATTCGTCTCAAGACCTACATGGAGCGTCGCAAGAATCCAGCAGCCTTCATCAACCCAGGGGTGCAAAAAAATGCCATCTCGTACCCCGCGGCGTGATCAGGAGACCCGGTCACCCTCAGCGGCAGAAAATGTCAACACTGATGACGTAACCGCTCACTTGCTGTCCGTGGCCAAAGCACTGGACACACTTACACGTCAAATCGCTGCAATGCAATCCTCCCTAGATGCCGTCCTTATGATCCTGCAGCCATGGATGAGTTGACAGTAGAGTGTCGTCCAGCCCCTCCGCTCCACATATTACAGTGTAATTGTCGTAGTAGCCGTCAAACGTTTGGGGAACTGCGCACTAGAATCTTGTATCATCTGATCAATCCATGGCTCATCCTTGTACAAGAACATTTGGAACTCATTCGTATCCCCACGTACTGCGGCTACCATTCACCGTCCATTACCGATGCCCGGCATTTAACGACCTCGGACTCCGAGCCCTCTAGGCCCGGCAAAGCGGCTATCTATGTCAAAGATTATCTCCAGCACGCCCCCATAGACCTATCAAAATGGTGCACTTCCCGCCAGGAGGTAGTGGCTGTCCTCGTCCGGACACGCTACAATTGTGTTGTGACGGTCCCTTTTTTAAGGAAAACCTGGAAACGTGCGTCATAATCTCGGGTGGCTTGAACACATTCTCTCGCTCCATCCCAACATACCTATTATCGTGGGTGGGGACTTTAATGCCCCCAACTCGAAGTGGGGGTACAAGCAGGATTCCCCCGAGGCCGTCAAGTATACGATCGCTTCACCGATCGAGGATTCCATCTTCTCAACTTGCCGGGTCCCACTCGCCTGGGGAACCCGTCCAACGCTCGGACCTCACCTGGTGGCGTGGGACTGGCCATCCGGCATGGAGGACTGAAGACGACACTTGGGGAAGTGACCATTTCCCGATCATTATCAAATGGTTCCCCACGGCATATAACCAGATGTGTCGAACCGGAACCGAACCGAACCGAACCGAAAACCGGAACCGAACCGGTATTTTTTCCGGAACTGAACCCGAACCCGAACCGTTATATTGTTATCGCGATGAACCCGAACCGGAACTGAACCGGAAAAAAATAACGGTTACCGGCTCATGTCAAAACGGTTCGGCCACGCGCTGTTGACTATGAATGTGCTATCAATGCCCTTTGTTTTTAAGTGCCGTCAACTGACACACACCTCGCTTACATATTTTTCTTCTCCACTCCAGTCTTAGGAATATAAACGCTGCATCCATGAATCTTGACAAACGCTGCATCCATGAATCTTGACATACACTGTAAAAAATGTGTGTAATATAACAGGAAATTTCCAGAAATTTTCGGTAAAAATACCAAAACGGTTCTGTTAAGCTAAACTACAGGCACACTTATCGGTGAAAAAACAGAGATTACATTATTTATAAGAAACAGATTTATTTGGTGAAAAAATAGTCCACAGGAACTGAAATTCTCGGTAAAAAAACAAGAATTTACGTTATTCTCGAAAACGTAGTTGATGGGTAAATAAACAGTCAATTAAAACTCACTTTCTGTAAGAAAACAGTTTCTTTGATTCCTCGACCACATCGCTTTTTGATAGTAAATATAGGAAGCAAAGTACTTGGCGCCACAGCTATCTCGGACCAAGCTTTAAAAAAGGACCGAACGCTCTAGGCGAATGAAAACAGCTGTATCTTGTTAGCAGGCGTCTTGCCAATAATCCAGTAATTGTTTTATTGCGTATAATTATTTATTTAATTAAAAGTAATCAGCTAACCTTTAAAATAATGATTTAAAAGTAAAGGTGTCAATTGAAAACTCGTAGAGAGCCTTAAGATGGAGGAGTTTGCAACGTGGTGCGCTTTGTGTGCCCCTTTTATCCAGCTTTCAAGAAACGGCCGCATCACCTCTGATTACACCCCCTCCAGGGGCGGACGCAGATATTTCTATAAGGGGGGGGGGGGGTCAGGTGTTGGTCAGAGTATCCTATGTTTGCGACCCCCCTCCCTCCCCCGCCCCCCATTTTCACGCCCTAAAGTTTTACACATGCAGAATTCAAGAGAGAGGGGGGGGGGGGTCAGGACATCCGGACCCCCCTCTGAATCCGCTCCTGACCCCCTCAAATATTAGTCACTCGCGGACAGCAAGGTCAATGATAAAAGGCAGGCGATTGATTGGTCCGGCCAACATGTATCTTCCACTGCACCGTCAATTTAGGGGAGAGGGCGCGGAGGCCTTAGCCCCGACCGTGAGCACCACCATGAACGAATTATGTACAGTACCTCGGGTGCAGCGTTGCCTGGGTGATAGCTGTGGGTACTGGGTGATAGCTCAGAGCGTGAATTAACATGCATTCGAAAAAAAAGGACATATGATAGCAGAGGTAGGGTGGAAACTGCAGCACTGGATGACAGGCGCCAGCGTTTCCTCGGGAATTGAAATTTGTGGGGGTGTCTAAATTTTTAGGGGGGGGGGAGAGTTGGGGGGAGGGCATTGAGAATATAGGAGTTGCGAATTAAGGGGTGCCTTCAGAAAAACAAGGGGGTGGGGGAGGGAATCACTGACAGGCGCGCCGGTTCTGGTTCAGGTTTGGAGCGGCCCGATACATTCTTTAAAAAAAGGGTGCGTAAAGGGACCAAGCGTAATGATTCATCCCCATGACCCTAGCGCCCTCTTTTCAGAAGCGGTAACCCGAGCAGTTCGTCCCTCGAGCATTTCCTTGCTCCTACTGGAGTTGGTCCATTAATAAATACTTTAGTCCCCTCGTCAACTATGACTGCCGCAAGCCTTCGATGAGGTGGATGAAGCATCACTCGAGTAGCTATTTTGGAAAGAAGCCTTGGAAAAACAAGATTTTGGCCCCGGGATTTAGAAATTATGACTACCCGCGCATATTTAGTGAATGTCTCCATCCGCGAAAAACATGAAAAGGGATGCCAAGCGACGCGGAGGCGGCCGGTAACGAGGCCACCTACTTTCCAACGACCGCTTCCCATTGTTGCCACCCGTGGGGTATTTTAGGCATTTTTGGTACATTCTAGGGTTGTAGGGCCGTCCGGCCATTTCCCCGCCAAAAGTAGGTTATTTCCAGACGTTGCTTCTTCAACGGCGAGCATAATACAAAAAAAGAGACAAAAAAAAAGCTGCCGTGCAAGCTTTGCATAGCTTTACAACCCGTGTGCTGCCACACCACGACATCATGCAAAACGAAAGTATCCAAGTTGCAAGACGTGCTAAGAGAGAGCACCATACACCAAGTTGGAGAGTATTGGAGAGCTGGAGCAAGTGGAAGAGGTGGGAGGACGTGGAGTTGCGCATAGGGAGTTTGGAGCCAGAAGAGGTATCTTCCCAGCGGAAATGTTTCCACCAATTTTTCTCTGATGACTCTGGTCCATCCGGCGGTCCTTGTTACACCTGCGAAACACGTGGCACCGCAGGCGGAACCACCCTGAGCCCACCAGAACCGGCAGCCACCTGTTCAACTGGGCTTTTCTACGCGCTGAAATAAGGTGCGCAGGCTGCAAATAACCATAGCTGGAACTACCACTCGTCCTGGACGCTCTTTTGTTATGGCGCGTTGCAATTAACTCTCCTTACCACGCCCATAAAGTGTCGATCACGGATGATCGACGAGTACGGAGACCGATTTAAAAGCTCCCGCGGAGCTTCCCGGCACGTTGTGCAGTCGGTAGGCACGTTGAAGACTGCCTACCGACTGCACAAGTAGTTGGGACTGGAGGCGTTCACTTGAGCGAACGGTATTTTAGCGAACGAAGCCGAAACCATGACGTTTCATCGAATGATACTTTAGCGAATACGGAATAGCCGCCGGTTTCCTATCCTCCCCTGGTGTAATAGCCTAGTTTGTCGAAATAGTACCTTAGTTTGACGAATCCCTAGGCGGCACACCCAAAGAAGCTAATATACCGTTCGGATTAGCTTCCTTTTGTAATGAGCCGCCTTGTCAGACGCCGCGAGTGCTGGTCCCACATAGCCCAGTTTTTAATTTGACGACAAATCGGCTAAACATGTTGGTTGGGGATGTCTGTGCGCTCGTTACATCACTGTTGTGCTGATGCTACACAGCGCACATGCAAGCATGGTGTTCTAGAATAACGCGGGTATGCGCGTGCATGCGTGCCCTGTCGCTTTGTACTGTATTAATATTACCCTGTATCATCATAATCCATGCAACAGTATTATTTGAATAATGATTTGCCTCGTAGGGCAAAATGTAGGGTAATAAGAAACATTCGTAGGGTAATGTAGGGTTTTCTGGACGCTGGCGTGGGGTATTTTCGAAAAATAGGTTGGCAACACTGCCGCTTCCGCGCCTCCGAACATAGCTTTCATAAATATGCAGGGGGCAGGAACAGAATAAAGTGGGAGGAGATAGAGGAGCAATTAGAAAGCGAAAAATTTGCAGTGTATGGATTAGCAGAAACACATCTGAGGGATTTGGAAGAACCACCATACATACCGGGATATCACTGGATGGGATGCAATCGGGCCAATGGGGAACGCAAGGGAGGCGGAATAGGGGTTTTAGTGAAGGGTGAGGAATGGGAAAGGCAGCGAGAGGACTGCAGAGAACACATGTGGATCAAAGGTAATATTGGAGGTTTAGACGCAATCCTGGGTTTTGTGTATCTAAAAACAGGGAGTGATGCAGGGGAGGAGAATGCAGAACACTTAACATGTATATCAGGAGACATTAGGGAAATCGGCACTAACAAGGAAATAATTATCTTGGGGGACATGAATGCACATTTGTAAGACTTTGATGGACATACGGATACAACAGAGAGGATGTTAGAGGAGTTCTGCGAAGCTCTTGATCTGGTATTGGTTAACGCCCAGGTAAATGTGATGGAAAAATAACATGGGAGAGAAGAACTCGCACTCGACTATCGATTACTGTTTAATGTCGCGGAAGTTATACAACAGATTAGGAGGTATAGAAATAGATGAGGAAAGCACAAAACGTCTGGGGAGCGACCATAAGAGAATCAAGATCAGATTTGGCATAGTAAAACCAGAAATGCAAAATCAAAAACAAGAGGATAGAAATAACTTAAATGATGAACAATTAAAGGAGGTATCTAAGCGAATCAGAACATAGTATCCAAGCAACCGGAAAGAGAATGGACATATGAAGACTTAGTTAGTGTTTTCAAAAGAGGATTAGAGAAGTATCGAACCATACAAGGAGGAAGAAAACTAAAACGCAAGCCCAAAAGCTGGTGGGATAAAGAGGTTAAGGCAGCAATATCGAGACGCCAAGCGGCATCTAGAGAACACAGATGGGCAAAAAATAAGGGGGCCACACCAGCCGAAGTGACATCGAAATGGGAGGACTTTCAGGAACGAAAACAGGAGGCATCAGCATTAATACAGGCCAAAATTGGGAGGGCAGGGGTCCAGTGGATGATAGAGATAAACCAAAAGGATAGGAATGCGGCAAAAAGGTTCTGGGAACATATCAGTGCACAGGGAAAAAAGACCGATGGGTACCAGCAGACACTAATCACACAGGAAGGGACAAAAGTAGAGGGTGAAGAGGCCAGGGAATACATTAGACATACAATCAGAAGCAGCATTTTCGGAGTTAGAACCAGATCAGGCCATAGGGAATAATAGCATCTACATAACACAAGAGGAGGATCATAGTGAAGGAGAGGAAATGACCATAGGGGAATGGGAGAAAGCAGAAGGAAGGGTTCCGGCTGGAACTGCGACAGGTCAGACGGCATACCAATGAGACTGATAAAAGTTCTAGGCCAAACAAGCAAACTGAAACTAAGGCAGGTGATTGACCAGATACTAATGGGAGGAGGTACCCAGTGACTGGAAATTGAGCAGGATGAGATTGTTATATAAGGGTAGGGGAGACAAAGACAGTATCAAATCATACCGGCCAATCACAGTAACTTCAGTACTATACAGACTAGCTATGCAAATCGTAAAAAGAAGAATGGAAGAATGGGCAGAGAAAAAGCAGATTCTGGGAGAGCTTCAAAACGGTTTCAGGATGGATAGACGACTAGATGATAACTTATTCATAATCACTCAGTGCATAGAGATAGCAATGACAAGCCAAAAGCCATTATGGGTAGCATTTTTGGACATCAAAGGGGCATATGACAATGTGAATCAGGAAAAACTGTGGGACCAACTGAAGGTGTATGGGCTAGGGGGAACCACGGTCAAGTTCCTAGAACGGGTTTATACGGAGAATAGGGTGGTTATAAAATGGGAAGCCGAAACTACAAGACCAGCAGCAATAAAAAGAGGACTTAGACAGGGTTGCCCATTGTCTCCCCTGCTCTTTATGATATACCTCAGTGAGATGGAAAAAAGATTAGAGCAGTCCAACTTAGGTTTTGACTTGAATTACATGGAAGAAGGACATAAAGTAAATCAAGTATTGCCAGGGTTAATGTATGCAGACGACATTGTACTCGTATCAGAAAGTCGTGAGACACTACAGGAACTGATTAGGATTTGCAGCAGGGAAGGAGACAGTTTAGGACTAAAATTCAGTAGGGACAAGTCGGGTGTAATAGTTTTCAACGATGAGAAGGGAGAACCCCTGGAGATACAGGACACAGTGATAGAACACGTAGAAAAATACAAATATCTGGGAGTCTGGCTCAACGAGGGAAGGAAATATCTAGAGGAACACGAGGAGAATATAATTAGAAAAGGAAAAGAAATTCATCTATTATGAAACTCAAGGCACTATGGAACTATAACAGATATGAAGTGGTCAGAGGTATATGGAAAGGAGTGATGGTACCAGGACTGTCTTTTGGCAATGCAGTACTGTGCATGAAATCTGAGGTTCAATCAGGGTTAGAAATTCGACAGAGAAGCGTAGGCAGATTGGCGCTGGGAGCACATGGAAAAACACCAAATGAGGGAGTACAGGGGGACATGGGATGGTCGTCTTTTGAGAGCAGGGAGGCAATTAGTAAGTTGAAATTCGAACAAAGGTTGACCGAAATGGATGATACGCGGTGGGCACGGAAGGTATTCAAGTATTTATACATGAAAAGTTTAAACACAAGATGGACAAACCGAACCCGAAAGCTTACATTTAAATATCTACACACTGGTGATGGGGCTGAACAGACTACAGTGAAAAAGGGGTGAAAGAGGCAGAGAGGAAAATGTGGGAGGGGAGAATGCAGGAGAAATCAGCTTTAACAGTGTACAGGTCACGAAAGCAGGACATAAGAAAGGAAAATCTTTTTGACAATTCACTGGGAAGTGCTTTGCTGTTCGAGGCAAGAACGGGAGTTTTGAGGACGAGGACGTATAGGGCTAAATTTCAGGAGACAGACACATTATGTGCCGCCTGCCATAATGATAGCGAGACAGTAGAGCACTTGGTTTTGAAGTGCACGGGGCTTCGTCCTGCCCTCCCTGAAGGGGTAACGGATTTGGCTGGGGCCCTGGGTTTCACTGGCGACGATGGAAGGACGGTAGAGAAAAGGATTACAGTGACAAAGAGACGATTAGAAGATTGGTGGAAATTATCTAGGGAAAATTGAATGTTGAAAATTGAATGTTGGACAACTAACTAGCACAGCTGGGAACAGGCGGGACAGAGGAAAATTGGGACTCCCTCCCGCGTGGCTCCGGCCCAAAGTCTCAACCCTGTCTCCCAGTGGGTCCGGTGCTGGGGTAACGCCGAAAAGGTTTGACCAGAGGAAAATTGGCGACTCCCTCGCCGGGGGAAGAGGCAGGGGGTGATGTTTTTAGTTTTTTTGCCCGATCCCCGAAGGTCATCCTGGTGATACCCCACACTGCCTGGTGATAGTTAGGGGAGAAAAATTGGTCTTAAAAGGGTGGGAGAAATCACGTTTTTGTCTTTTTAGACTTAGGCTAGGTGGCGCAAGCTACCGCCCGGTACAAAGGGTATAGCCATTAACATTCATCCATCCATCCGAAGCTGTGGACCTGTGGACGCTGTGGAGGTGATGGCCTCTTTGACGAGAAGTGAGAGTTGCTACCGATTGAACGGTGAGTTTCGATTGCTTTGGCCACTTGTAGAGCAGCAGGAACGTTATAGGCACTTCAGAAGGTGCTTCAGTATTGCCCTGTATGATAGGCGCTCGCTGTCCGACGCGGTCGGGCGTGTACTCGCCCGTGTTAGCGTCAACGAAAACAAACGAGGCCTAGCATTTCGAAACTATGCCCGGTGGCAGTCAGTTCATTAAACAAACCATGTTACATCGCAGATCGTTTCGTCAACGCAGCGACGTTTTAATGCGAGTTAGTTTCATCGAAAAGTTCCCGTGTTCGTTTCATCGACAAACCTTGCGACGTTTCATCGAAAACTTCTTTCCGCACTTATCTCCTCGGTCGTCGGCGTCGCGAGGTGCCGGCGACCGAGGCGGTATGAGCTCGCTGAAACGAGCGTGCCGAAACCTTTGCGGTTCCTATGAAGCCTGGTGCGAGTTCGCGCCTCGAGATTATAAAGTAGATAGTAGATATTTTGCCGGCAACCGCCACAACAAGCGGGGGAAAAAATTGCCGCAGTTGTCACAACGACTACATAAACCAGTAGAGTAGCTCAATGGCAGGCAATAAAAATAATAATTAGCTCAGTTGAAAGGTGTCCGCTTCTCACGCAGCGGAACCAGGTTCTATCCAAAGGGTGGAAGCAATGTTTTTTTGTTTTGTTTTTCAAGCATTTGGCGATATATACACATTTCGTTTTTACAATTTATAAAGTTTCACCCTGACGCTCTTAGTTCAAAGGGATGGTCGTATTTGCTATGCGTAAATAAACATATTTTCAACCAATATTGAAGTTTCCCCGAGCGGAGCGAGTGTTTTTAGCGCGTAGTGCGGACTGTTTGGAAGGGGATAAGCGCTCGCAAATTTATTTGTGGCCTATCAGAGCCGCCTGAGTAAGTCCGCTCTACGGAACGTCGCAGGGGTGTCCACAAAATTTAGTAGTGCCGCGAAGTCGTGCTCGCGCGCGTTTAATTAAGCATTACTTTATGCTTTTACTTTCTCCGCGGGTTTGCGAGTCTTTCGGCCGATGCTGGTCGGCTCCGCGACACGGTTCATAGTTTCAACCATGGTCGGGAGTCACCGAATTGGAAGGAACCTGAACGCTGTAACGATACACTTGTTTATAGAGCCCCGCGTCGGAGGTGCTTTTATCTTGTAATACTTGTCTGCTTTTGAGATTTTTTACTTCTTAGTTTGGTTTCGCCCTCTGTATGACCTCTCTTGTGCTCGTGGCTTCGAATGTGTTTTGTATTGTTCATAGCTGCTCTTGCGAACTTCGTTTAAAATGTTTATTTACCTTTTGTATGCTGTTGTTCATGTGATGGTTGTGTTTGCTTTGGGCTCTGAGCCTTTTCATTGGTGCTAAAGTTATATCCCCGCTAAGATGTTCGAAGTTTGTGGTCTTTTTAGCTTTCACATCCGACATGTCTTCGCGTTAAATTTTAACCAGTGTTCCTTTCTACAAAGGAGTCGTTATTTTTTTAACAGTGAAGCTGCCTAACTAAAACCTTGGATCCAGGGTGTTACATGAAGTTTTGTGTTGCTCAGTATAATGTGACTATACTGTCTTGCTTTTCGGACCTCATTATCCAAGATATAAAAAAGCCATTAGACATAACTTTGAGACGTGCGCCGGCCACTCCCACTGTTTACTGTCTAGTAAAGGTTGAAGGGCTTTGCATATACCGTACCTCTTTTGCCATGTTTGCCATGGTCGCAACTGCACAGTTTACTCTCCGTGCACTTTTGGAAAGAACTCAAAATATTTTACAGGGGTGTTGTATGCATATTTTCTCATTTAAGATAATAATACAAAATAATTCCTGGCTCAATATTATCTGCAGTCACTACTAAAAATATGGTCATAATGAATCATATCTCGTAATGCCACATGAAAGAACTGTGTGGCATATATTATGCATTTTTTCACAATGTTGAAGGCACAGTCCGATTTGATGTTTGGCTCGGGTATTCTACCAAACATTCCCCGTCAGATAGCACATAAATGTTATTGTTTTCTTCCACATTTCTATAATTATTTTACAGTCAAGAATGTTTTCATTCAATTAATGTGGCGTACAGCAGCTGACAATGTGTTTTGTGTATAGGCTCCTTGCACTGACGTCACATCGCATACTTTTGAACACCATGTAAAGGGAGGAGAGGGAAGCTGGTTTTGTAGGAATTTTGAGTGACAGGTTAATCTATAATCTTCTGGGAGGAGAATAGCGACGCCTGTGCAAATCCGGGAGGCACAAAGGAGGATCCTGATAAGAGGGGAGCTCCTTCCCCTTTTCTCTGGAGGGCATCGGAGCGCTCTTTCAATGACGTCATGTGCAAGCCACTTATAAGTGCGTAAGATACGGGAAATCGTTTTCAAGTGCTGAACATTGTAATGTCCACAAATAAACTTCTTAGGGCTCAGGTTTTTCTTCACATGGTGTAATTGAATTGTGAGTAGTATGGGTGCATATCAAGAAACAACTGTAACAATTATGGATCTCTCCAAATATATTTAGTAACCATGAGACATTTCTAATCTTATTTCAATAGGTGTGAATGATTACCTTCGAACAAGTCGGACAAACTCTTTACCGACCTTTATGCAAGTGAGGCGACTCCTTCATAATTTTTCTGCTCTTGTGGCTATTTATAAAAAAAATTGAAAAATCTTGGGTATATAGTATAGATAGGTTAAGGCTGAAATATAAGTTATATTTTTTTGTGGTTTCTAGGGCTGACCCTTGCTAATGTGCAATGTTGAACAAGATTGAATTATTTTGTTGATTTTGCTTTTGGCAGTCAAAAACATCGGCGTCTGCTTTGAAGACAAGCACGACCCACATCGACAACGTGGAAAAAAATAGCTCCTGACGTAAAGAGGCTCCATATGGAGGACGACACAAGCCATATTTTGCATCCACAAAAAGGATTTGCCTGCAAAAACTCTTCCCAGTTGGATACTTTGTAAGTGTATCAACCTTTTGAGTTTAAATTTGATTGGCTTGTCATATGAAAGCTGCATGCTTTACACAAAACATAGCTGCCATTTGAAGACCGCCAGTGCCTGCTGATTTCTTACAATTCTTTGATTTTGCTTGCCAAGACCTCAGGCTAAGGTTTTCCATTTTTCCATTGTAATCATTCTAACTACACAAATTACTTCTCAGGGGCCACAAAGCTGTGAATTTCATGTTCACAACGGTATAGTGCACAAAGGAAACTTTTTCGCACAAATGAGATCACTTTTTAAGACAGTTTTATGAGCAATGTGTATCATTCTGTGATGAAAGTCTAACCCTTTACATGTTGTAGGAGAAATTATGTTTGCTGTTATTGAAAACAATAAGATGAACTATGTCATTTTTAATCGGGCTAGTTGGCTCGAAAATGGCAGAGTGTAAACCAGAAGTGAGCACATTTTTCAATCCCGGGAGCCCTAAAATATTGCAATGTGATCCCCCCCCCCCCACACACACACACACATACACAAACCCATCTCACCACTCTCATTATACTCATCAATGGGTACAGACTGGTCTCATTCGTATACGACTTTATCAACTGGAATGAAGGGCATTTTAGCAACACACGGAGAAAAGGAGAGACCCTTTATATGCCCAGAAAATGCATGGCTTCCGCTTCTTGTGAATATATCGACAGCAGCCTGCTCTCTTTTGTGTCATCCCCTCAGTGATGTGATTGCTGCGCCAATTGCGCCAAACTGCGCCAAGGGCTAACCCTGCTAAATCCTGCTACATTTTGCCAAAATACGGGTAATCTGCGCCAAGCCTGCGCCAAAGGACCAATTTTGGTCGCCTTTCAAAACTGAAACTAAACTGAGTACCAATAATGAGCACACGTGAGCTAGGTGGCAGAAACGGCTGCCGGACACAAAGTACCCTGCATCAATGCGTTCATCCGTTCTTGCATGGTTTTTCCCGCCGTATCTCGTTTCGCACGCGCTCTTGTGGTCTCGCGTCTTTTTAAAACTTTTTCAACGATTATCGCCGGCATCTGCGGACGCTCCGACACTACCGTGCTGGGTGTCAGCCATGCCATCATGCTATGAAACAAAACCACGTTTTTGCGCGGCGGGAGTTACTTTGTGTGCTGAAGCACTTGCTCCTGAAAGCAACGGCCGTGCGAAAACTATATTTGGTTTCTGCCTGCACGTTGACCGTGGTCGCGCGACGTCGGATGTTGCCGTCGCCACGTCGCTGCAGATATGGCGCTTTCTAAACTGAAGCGTAAGGACCGCCCTAATGTTCATCAACATTCCTGCTCTTGTTTAATACGCTACTACAAAATCCCTCTAGCTCAAAGACTGCTGTGTCGAAGTACTGTTTATCTAGGTTTCTGTCGGTAGGCATTCTTTCGAGGGGGACCACGGTACGTGAAAAATCTGCCGCGAAAGAAGGTTGGTGAAGAAAAGTGGAGCTGAAGCAAAGAAGGCAATGTCTGCACGCTGAACCCGCACCGCGCTGCTTGTTTGTCTCGAGTTCAGCCATTGCATAAAGCGCTCCGAGAACGTTTTGACCCTGGCTCGTGATGTCCTGCATCGATGTGCTCAGGTTCTTTTTTCTGTGTGTTTAGCTTTTACCTCGCCAGCCAATCTGGCAAGCACGTACGGCTGGACTGTTTTTTGTCGGGTCCATATCACATGAGGCGAATGACGTTTTAGCGAACAGCGACATTTGAGCGAATCGATGTTTTAGCGAACAACGGGAGCGCGCGTTAAGAGGATTGTCCGGTCGAAACCGGAAGTACTTAAGGTTTTGCGCTCGTTACGTCGAGGGAGCCTTCATGTAGACAAACGTCATTTTTATTTTGATATATGATCTCCCGTTATTAATTAAACCTTTCATGAGCGTACGTACGAAACTGCACCGCTGAATTTCGCCAGTGTCAATGGCTGACATCCGTACGCTGCTGCGTGACGTCACAGAACGCAAAAGTGAGTCGAATGGTCGGGATAACAAGCGTTGGTCGAAGGATGTCTTGTGTTTTGTTTCGAATTATATAGTCTTCTAGGCTGTACCCTACTGAAATACGGCTTTTAATGCAGTTCCCAAGCGTGTGCAAGAAAAGTCACGCCTTTTAGCAGGATATTACTCGAAAACAGCCATAAGCTTCGAACAAACGTATGCCGTTTCGCACAAACACAACTGCGACGACCGCCGATCGAACTAGGAGCGCTTGCAAAGCAAAGGATGCAGATTTCGCCTCTGAAGCGGCATCTGGGTACGCATTTCTGCGGATCAACTGGATCGGTGATGAGGCTGCGGGTCGTTCCCTCAGAGGCGATGTCCGCGGGTCGAAGGCGAACGGCGAATCGTCATGCAAAAAAAATCACGCCTTTAGCAGGATATTCCACAGCCGTCGTCACTTGACTTGGACGAGCTTGGTGAATCGTAGCCACGCTCTATTTTCACATGCGGGTCAAACAGAATTTGGCTGCACGCGTGCTAAATACAACTTCTGGTATCATTTCCAGGTGGTCTAGCTGTTGGTTTCGGTTTTGCTACATAATCAAATCGATTGATCCGATTTGGGCGAGGAGTGGATGGACGTAGTTTAATATCGTTGGCACAGCATCACACCTCAGCTTACGAGCCTTCTGTCCGCTTAGAGCTCAGCTCGTAGCTCTCTTCTGTGAGATGATTGCCGCATAAGCGGGATCTCGATCTCGACGGGAACCCAGTCTCTACGCATGGTGACGGTCCATTTTGCTCGTCGCTGCACGTCTCGCGGAAAAGTGCGGAACGTCATGTCTTGGCTCGCACGTGCTGCCCGGTGGTAGTGGCACCCAGCCGCGCAACAAAAATCTCACCCAACCACGAAACAAGTCGAGCACAACAACAAAAACGAAGCACGCTGAGGCGTTCACTCGCAGGTAAACGGCGAGACGGAAATCGAGACAGAATGTACGCTTTGTGTTGTGTGACGTCAGAGCTCCAATGTTGCCACCGAAACCAGCGTTTACGCTAGAGTGCGATTGAAGCAGTATAAATTCAATTACTCATGCAGAGGGGCATATAAAATTCAGATATTGCACGTACGATGCGTCTCGAGGCAATAACAATGATATTCAATTGTTTTCTCGAATACAAATTTGACCAGACAATCGCCTTTAAGCCATCCGCCGCGCTGCGCGCCAGCCGCTTCGCGGCGACAGTCTGCGGCGGTTCATTACAAATATGTGAACCGATTTGGCCCACCGAAACGCCGCTTCGCAGCGTCCGACTATTCGCAAAAGTGTCATTCGGTGAAACGTGGGCGTTCGCTAAAATGTCATTCGATCAAGTGAGTGCCTCCGGTTTTTTGTCGTATGCTGGACAGTTACATTTGGTGTACAATTTTGGGAACCAGTGTCATGGTTTCGATCGAATAGCCATCTCCGTTCGCGTGACAATTTCGCATTCCACAGCAGTGGACACGTGTGTCAACAGTTAGAGACTGCTTCCATTTATTATATAACTAGTCAACCTAATGCTGTGATATTTAATGCTAAGCTGTTCATTTTAAATAAATTGTGATATGTGCAGTTTGGTTCTTTTTACCTATAGCGGGTACATATATATGTATTATTTACCTGAAGCATTGCAAAATATGTCATGTCATTGGTATTTCAGTTACACGTTGAAAGACTCCCAGGTGGTTTAACTTGACTGTAATTAGTTTATTGCGGCAAGCAAAGTGTCCTTCGTTTGTCCAGCACTTGAAACAAATATTTTTATTTTAAGAATACCAGCTCCAAAAGCCACTTTCGCTGCTCTGAAACACTGTCTTGGCTGCTCCAAAAGCCACTTTTGCTGCTCCGAAACACTGTTTTGGCTGCTCCAAAGTCCACTTTTGCTGTTCCAAAACACTGTTTTGGCTGCTCCGAAAGGTGCTCTAAAACGGCTTCGGCCAATCACATCACTGTCCCCTGATCCATAATTACTGCAGGCCTCGGGCAAGAGTTATTATTTTCTGATGGCAAGGAATATCACGGACACTACATTGTTTTCATTCTCAATATTAAGCACTCCGCCAGGGAAGCTATATATTTTGTGCCTCTATGCTCCAAACTGTCATTCAATATTCCTGAGAAACGTGCCAAATAAAACTTGCACATCAAAGTTAATAGTAAAATATTTTAAAGTCAGTGCCAGCGTCACCATCAGCACTTCAGCTTCACGAGTCCCCATGCTCTCGCTGTCCACATTCTAGATCACACTGTGATGCTAGGACGATGAGAAACAAAAATCACAATATGAAGTCTCCACTGCAGCTGAGTTTATTTGCAAGAAAATAACAACTAATATACATTCAGACGAGTAAAGGGGGAGGGAAGAACAGACGTGCACTTTTATATTGCACATCTGTGAAATATGAAACACGCAGGGTGTCTAGCGACCAGGAAAACCGGGAATTATCAGGGAAATTTTAATTACCGGGAAAAATCAGGGAATTGTCAGGGATACTGTCAAAAATTGAGCCCTGTCAAGGAAAATGAGCTGGAAACGCCATCGAGTTCCCTGAGCAAAGGCTCGAGGACTTGGGGGCAGAAAAATAGGCAATAGATTCTGCTTAGAGCGGAGCGCGGGCTCTGCAGACCCGATGTAAAGTATTCTACCCGATGCAAAGGGAAGAGCCGACAAATTCAGTCCAAGCCTTGGATTGAATTGGATTGAGGGCGCGACACTAGGAGATTCAGTTAGAGCTACTAGATTTAGTAACATATGGGAAAGTCGCAGACCGTAATTTAATCCAAACCTTGAGCCGAAAGTGCATCTGGCGGCAATGCGGCTATGCTGCCATTCGGTTATTGACGTGTGTGGTTGAGCATCGTGTTTCCGGAAGTGGCCTCTTCGCTGACGATGTCGGCGGCAAGAAAGTGCTCGCTTCTCCGTGGTGGACGAACCCGAATATTTCGGAATATGCAAGTTGGATTAAGCCCGCGGAAAATGATCCTAAATGTGCTCAATGCCTTGTGTTGTAATGGCCTTATATACTTAACCGCCTCTATAGTGGTCAGGAAATTTCACCTGAAATTGTCAGGAAAACCTGGAAAGGTCAGGGAATTTCAAAATAATAATTTGCTAGACACCCTGAACAAGTTTGTTGACTGAAACTAGCCAAACAGGCTAAACCACTCCAAGTGGTGCTGAAGTGCCCGATAAGACCACCTCTTTTAAGGCTCAATAAGTTGATCGACTGACAGAACTTACCATTTTTTTTCTACTCATATACGTAAAACATGAAATAATTGTGGGGACAAACAGCTGGTACAAAAACTTCATAATAAAAGTAACATAAGTGTTAATTCAAATGTAAGCATGGCTGATTCACACAATTACCATGCTCCTCTAGCCAGCATTTTTGTTAAGAATATAAGATTCTTTTAGAAAAATCCCTTTTCTTAACAAAATGTATTTTTCCTTGGCACACATTAAACAATCTATTGCTTGGCAAGTTCGGGAGTAGGGTTTTGTTCTCATTTACGTTTACACTGTTTTGCTTCTCAAGCAAGTTTTAAACAAACACGAATCACTCTGAGCGATTGAAACCAACTGTATGTTGTTAGCAGGCATCTTGCGAAAGAGAGTGTTTTTTGTTGAGCCTGATTAACTAATTTATTGAAACTAATTAATTTAATATTGATTTATGGGCAAAGGTGTCAATTGGAAACTTGTAGAGAGCTTTAAGGAGCACTCGATGTAAGTGCTTGCAACATGGTACACCTTGCCTGGTTTTTTTCTCCAGCCTTCAAAAAACGCCTACGAAATGCAAAGAAATACCACATGACAATGCACTCCCCTAATCGCAGCGCACGCGTGCGCTGCGAGCGGGCGGTATTTTAGGGCTGGATAAAAAAATCACTCAAGGTGCACTACATTCCAAACTCCTTCATCGGGTGTTTCTTTAGTCTCTCTACAGCTTTCCAATTGACGCCTTTGCCTT
>JAZHYW010019530.1:0-52610 GCA_037355805.1 Ixodes ricinus | reverse complement strand
AGCTGCTTCGTTCGGTGCATCGTACTACACGCTGGAAAGTTGCTCGCGCCGTGCACAGTCCGAAGGGCATCAGCTTGAACTCGTAGACCCCATCGGGCGCCACGAAAGCTGTCTTCTCTCGGTCCCCGTTCGTCGACTTCGATCTGCTAGCTAGCCGCTCTTCATGTCCATCGATAAAAATATTGAGAGTGGCGCAGCCGGTCTAGAGTGTTGTCGATGCGGGGGAGTGTACAGACGTCTTTCTTCGTCCCCGCGTTCAGCTGCCGGTAGTCCACACAGAACCTAAGCGTCCCGCCCTTTTTCTTAACCAGGACGACTGGAGAGGCCCGCGGACATTGAGGGCTGGATTATGTGGTCGTTCAGCATCTCTTGATTTTGCTCTTGGATGACTTTCCTTTCCTTTACGGAGACCCTGTACGGCGATCGATGCACAGGGCGCGCATTGTCCTCGGGAACGATGCGGTGCTTCGCAACGGCGGTTTGGCGCACCATGGCGGTTTGGCGCACCTATGGCGGTTTGGCGCACTCCGGCGGCGGCGCGCCTGAGTGCTCCCTTCCGGCGGCAGGGTGGAGAAAAGTCGCTAAGTAATGATAATGATGATGATTTTTTTCTGAAATTTCCATTTTTTACTTTTAGGTTAGATAGAACTCGTGAAAGTGTTTTCTGTTTTTTATGTAAAACAATGTTTTAAAGTATACTTTCATGCGTATAAAGAAAAAAAAGACGTGTTCAACCGACGACGCGCCACGCTCAGTCTGCGGCGGCGACAGCGGCGTGGGGGTTCTGAGAACTTCAGCGAGGGCACTGAGCGGCTCCGGCGTAACTTGAGGCGGGGGCGGCGTAGCGCGGCGGCACACAGGTCTACCACGTCACTAGTGGCCAGTCACGTAGCCACTCTTCCGCGGGCTCCCAGGGGTGCCAACTACAAATTTGTTTGGCGCCGTAAACATAGGTCTCAAATTCTTTTTTTTTCGTTGTAAATCCATTTTGTGACGACTTTTTATTATCCAGACTGTTTAAAAAAATATTCCTTTACATATGACTTTAAGAAAAAATCAACAATAAACATTCACCCAAAGCTTGTCATCGATCGTTCTAGGGGCTTTGCCGCACGAAATCGGGTCCAGAAATAGTTTTCTAGAACCAACGAAGGCTGAACAGCGGTGCTGCTATGTCATAAGGTGTATAAAGTCTTGGTGTCCTCCAGTTTACCGTTACATTTGAGTTCTCTTTGCGTTGCCTCTTGAAACCCCCCCCCCCCCGCCCCCGTTCTAAGGTGGACCGCATTAATTGTATTTTATGGAGCGCCTTATATCTCTATAATGCGGGTGAATTTAATAGTTTTCAGTTAAACCCACGATGTTTTTAATTAAAATGACCCCCTTAAATGTAATAATTATAAAGTTAATTACTAAACATAATTATTGGTGGGCCTGGTGGCATCGCTACCAAGATGAGTACTAACTCGCCCTTCGTCTTGTTCGTACAGGTGCGTAATTCCTGCTGCCTTTATACGAAAAAGAGTAGTAATAGGTGTTTGCTCTTGCTACCAGGCCCCCAGTGTTGTCTTGCCATTGTGTCTGAGTGTACTGCCGTGGTACGGCAGTTGTTGCTCCTCTGTGGAGATATAGAGGTAAATCCCGGCCCTGTCACCACAGAAGCTATGATGGCGTTGCTGACTAAACTTGACGCCGGCCAAACAACTGTACTCGACGAGCTGAAAGCAATCAAAAACAAACTTACACTCACTGACCAGACGGTCAACGCTCTGTCTGACAGAATGACGCGAATAGAGCAGGAGTTTTCTAATTTTAATTCAATCCGAAATGATCTTGATGAACTCCGCGGTGTCACGACGACCCTTACTGATAGTTTAGCGACTCTGGCTGAACGCGTAGATGACTCGGAAAATAGATCGCGGCGCTCGAATCTTCTTTTTTTTTTGGCCTCCCTGACTCTGATAGGGAAACGTGGGCACAGTCGGAACAGAAAATAATAAACCTTTGTTCACAACATCTTGATATCAACATCATGCCAGACGGCATCGAGCGTGCCCACCGACTAGGTCGATATCGTCCCGATCAGAACCGCCCGATAATTGTAAAATTTGCTCTTCATAAAACCAAAGAACGAATTTTTTCTCAAGGTAAAAAGTTCAAGGACACTAGCTTCGCTGTAAGTGAAGATTTCTCACCTTCGGTTCAGCTTGCTAGGAGGAATTTGTTAACTTTCGCGCGTAACCAAGCTATGCCCTTTTCCTTACGTTTCAAAACGCTCCTCATTGGACAAAAACGGTACTTTTTGATGACGCGTCAAGCACCGTAAAAGAGTGTCCTTCTTAACTAACCCGATCTTGTCGCCGCGGTCATGAACCCACACCCCCAAAGCCACTGTCCTTTATTTACACAAATATAAGAAGCGTGATTTCTAAACAAGACGAGATATGTAGCCTAATTGATTCCACCGATTGTGACATTATTGCGCTTACTGAAACATGGCTGTCATCATCAGTAACTGATACAGAAATTTTTACGGGCACTTCTGGGTTCAATATATTCCGCAAAGATAGGGCAAGTGGCCGGGGAGGGGGGTCTTGATTGCGATAAAAGATAGTTTTGTGTGCAACCTAGTAAACTTCTCTTCACCGTTGGAAATGCTATGGCTTTCTTGCACGGTTCAACATGCTTCGCTCCTTATCGGTGTATGTTACCGACCCCTCACAGCGATCCATCTTTTCTAATTAACCTCAATGACGCTTTCAACGAATTGTACCTTAAATATCCCAAATCCAGTATTCTGCTATTCGGTGATTTTAATTACCCTTCTATCGATTGGTCCGCCTTATCCGTTTCAGTCCCCCTTGATACGAGTGAAGCGACTGGTTTCGTTAACCTTTGCCTCAATTTCGATCTTTCACAGCTTGTAACTAAACCCACACGATCAACCACCCACTCTTCTAACATCCTTGACCTCATTCTTGTTTCTGATCCTGACTCTTTAAAGTCGATAAACTACCTACACGAAATAAGTGACCATAAGGTGATTTACTGCACATTTTCTTTAAATATTCAATCAAAATCGAAGCGGCAGAAAACCGTAAAACTATACGAGAAAGGGAATTACCAAGGAATGAATACTGAGCTAAGAAAATTCCTAGATGTCCTTATGATAGACTTTGATAATCGGTCTGTCTGCGAAAATTGGACAATGTACAAATCTAAAATGCAACAACTAGCTGAAAGTTTCATCCCAACTGTGACATTTTTCGAAAGCGCTTCTGCTCCATGGTTTAATGGCACCCTGAAACGTTTAAGCACGAAAAAAAGAGACTCTTTCGTAAAGCCAAAACCACGGAGCGCAACTCGGACTGGGATAAGTTCTATAGTGCCGACAGACAATTCAGAAGCGCAATCAGAACACAAAAACGAGCATTTTATAATGCTGATCTCCCATGCATGCTGCAGAACAACCCAAAAAAGTTTTGGAAAGTTGTTAATCCTAAACCTGATATTGTAATCAATCTTAAAAACGACGATGACTCTTTGGTTCCTGATGACGAATGTGCAGAAAAATTCAATGATGTCTTTTGTTCAGTGTTTACACAAGAGTGCAATGATATGTTTTCTATGGCTCCTCCTGCCTTTCCTACATCCATGGTTGGGATCACGTTTGAACCGGCTGGCATTGTGAAAATCATCGACACCCTTAAGATTTCTTCATCAGCGGGTATTGACGAAATAAATGTAAAAGTGTTGAAGAATACTAAAGATATATCTAGCGTAATATTGGCAAAGCTTTTTTCACAGTCACTTTCTACTGGTTCCCTGCCATACGACTGGAAGGTGGGGAAGATCGTCCCAATCTACAAAAACGGAAACAAGTGCTCCCCTTCTAACTACCGTCCCATCTCCCTAACAAGCGTGTCATGTAAACTAATGGAACATATCATCTACTCCAAAATCATTCATTACTTGTTAGAGAACAACTATATCCATTCCTCCCAACACGGCTTCCGAAAAAACTTCTCCTGTGAAACTCAACTCGCGTCTTTCGTCCATGACCTGCATGTTAACCTCGACTCTAACATTCAAACTGACGCCATCTTTCTAGACTTTGCTAAAGCCTTCGATAAGGTCCCTCACAGACGTCTCATATACAAGCTTACTCAACTTAACTTAGATCCCGCGATTTTGAACTGGATCATTAGCTTTCTTACGCATAGACATCAATTTGTTACCGTTAACCAGTCATCATCCTCTATTGCCGAAGTCACCTCAGGCGTTCCTCAGGGATCGGTCCTTGGACCACTTCTATTTCTAATATACATTAACGACCTACCCGTATCAATCACGTCGCATATTCGCCTCTTCGCTGACGATTCCGTCATCTACCACCAAGTAACTAACCCTTCGGACCACCAACTCATTCAAGATGACCTCATACGCATTCAAGCATGGTGCGAAGAATGGCAGATGTCTCTTAACGTCCAGAAATGCCAGCTCGTGTCATTTACACGTCGTGTAAACCCCTCCGTGTTTTCCTACTCACTTAATAACGTACCTCTGCAGAAAAGCCTTTCCTATAAGTATCTCGGAGTCCACCTCTCATCTGATCTTTCCTGGGCCACTCATATCAGTCACGTTATCTCCACTGCTAATCGCTCTCTAGGCTTCTTAAAACGTAACCTTAAGCTAGCCCCTCCTCATCTAAAGCTACTTGCTTACTCATCCCTTGTCCGTCCTAAACTGGAGTACGCATCTGCCATCTGGGACCCGCATCAGGCCTATCTCATCAATAACCTCGAATCACTCCAGAATCGTGCAGTACGTTTTATCTATTCAGATTACTCTTCCTTTTCTAGCGTAACTAATCTTAAAATCCGTGCAAACCTTCCTGTCCTTTCTGTCCGTCGTCAACTTGCTAGGCTATCTCTTTTCCACAAATTTTACTACAGCCAGTGCCTCCGGTCATCATACATCATATCTTCAGAACACCGGCTTCGTCGTACGGGACATAACCTCGGCGTACGACGCCCCAAAGCAAGAACCGTCACCTTCCAGAATTCATTTTTTTCACGCACTGCCATTGATTGGAACGATCTTCCCGAGAACGTCGTCATCACTCATGACCCGATAGAATTTAAAAAAACGCTTGCTAGAGTCCCCACTTTAGGTTTGTACGAACCATCTATATGTGTATAGTTTGCCTTTTACGTTTGTGTGTTTTTGCTCTTTGTATGCGAGTTGCTTTTGGCGTGTTTTCTACCCTTTTGTTTTACGCTGTGTACCCACCCCTTATGTAATACCCCCAAGGGGGTCCTTAAGGTATCTAAATAAATAATAAATAAATAAATTAATTAACCTAATTGAATCAAGCACAAATGTTTTCATAAATTTGCCATTTGGCAAAAAACGATATAACATCAACCATTTTTCTGTGCCATGCGTACTTTTCACAGGGACGATTTGGCTTACGTTTTATGAAACACCCTGTATGCATGAGCCGAGTGCTTCTCCCAAGGACATGACTTGCATATTGCCACGCGCGCCGCCGAGCGATCGCGCGCGTGGCCGAATGGTTACCGCGCTTGACTGTCGCGCTGAAGGTCTGGGTTCGATTCCAGCGAGCGGAATGTTCTTTTATTTATTCTTTCAAGTTGGCGTTCTCGTGAGTTCGAGAACCTTCTCGTCTGATCGAGTTTCGAATGTTCTACACTCCGCACGTTCTAGGGCCGAATGATCCGGAAACCCACGCGGCAACAAAGGGTTTCCGCGTAGTGAAGCCGCACTCAGTTTCGCCCCAGCGGTTGATCCTGCTGTTTGGCCGACATCGACGCCTGCGACGCTAACGTTCTTCCATTTTATTTTGGGCACAAGTTCGTCCCGTTAAACATTTAGTTTCTTCAGTTATTCACCGCCTCATCATTTGTCATTCGTGACAATATGGTATATACTTTACAGAAATATGCAAAATATAACCCGGATCATCACTGAATTAGCTGATATAAAAACCATACTTGGGTCGTAATTCACTTACAGTAATTTAATTACTGTAACTTAATTACTTTTGGTAACTTGTAGCTGTAATTAATTACTTTCGGCTAAAAGGAATTGTAATTGTAGTTTAATTACTTCCTAGCGTCAGTAATTGCAAAATTTCAGACACAACTACAATTACTTTGCGAGATTTGACGGCGCCGGCGCAACCTCTCCGAAAGCCTCAGCGCTCGCACAAGCGCGCCTAGCGCTCGGTGATTCACTCGCACACGTAGACAAGTACGCAAACACGCCCACAACAAAAATAGCATCGCGTTGTTTGTTGCTGTGTTGCTTCCACTGCGGGCTGCGAGACAATCCTCCTTGGAGCCTATCTCAACGGCGACGTGTAGCGCTGTCTGCGGTGCGAGCAGAAAACAATAGCGTACACATGCCAAAATATTGAGAAAAAATCGAGCTTCAGCTTTCAGCCGAGGTTGAGAAATGTAATTGTCTACGAAGTTTTTTCTTTTTTACGCCAGTTTTTTATGTTTTTTTTTCCAGAACTGCCGCATATTTGTATCTTTGTATTGTTTTCAAGTTTATTTCCTGTTGGTTTAACTTTGTACATTATTAGCCTAAACATTTTGGAGTGCGGAGCTCGATCGCTACTGTAAATACTGTCACCTATGATTCGCGGGCCCCGATTCGGTTTTTATATATTTCTGAGCCCTTATTATTTCAATGCAATTTAAACAATTTACAACATGATGTTTGTATGTGAATATGGCCACATTAGCGCGTGTGGACTGTAGTTTTATATTAACACTATTAAAAATATTAAGATCTGACTAATTGTCGCATATCTATTTTCCTTGCTAACAAAAGCGTTTCAACCAATTTTCTTGCTTTAACTATCTGGCGTCTGCGAGTATAGGAATTTATTATTATTGATTGAAAATACAAGAACTTAGGGCTTCATTGCTTGAAACTGTAAAGTTCTATCATTAATTTAACTAAATTTATAAAGGAAAGTACAATACGTGACATTTATGCAGCGACGCTTGAGCATCCTCAAACATCGAGGAAAGGAATGAACAAATGCATTGCAATTCTGTGCAACTGCCAACTTGTCTAAAATTATTTGGCCCAAGTCAGGTCGCTCACCGAAATAAGTAATTGTAAATAATTGGATTACTTTCTTTAAGAAATTTGTAGTTGCAATTAATTTGTTTTCACATGGTAGTAATTTTAATTGTAGTAAAACTACTTTTGCAACAACGTAATTGTAATTGTAATTAAATTACATTTGGAAGTAATTTACCCATGTATGAAACACCCAACAGAGCCCTTGTAATTATCCAGTTCTATCTGAATTACATTGCGTACGCAGGATGCTTAAAACATAAGCTGGTCTGTTTGACGTTACACAATATTGAACAGCAAGATACCGACTCTTTAGATACTACTTCCGTCGGCTTTTTTAGACCTTCGTCGCATCAATATAGAGATAACTAAGCTAGAGACGGTATGACTTTGTATAGTTTATGATAGAGCAGCACCGCTGTACAGACTTTGACGGCTGTAAAGAATGTCTCCTTGGAGCCGACGTCGTGGGGCCAATCCTCTATAACGAAGACAAGCTAGCTCAATTTCAGTGAAGGTTGGTTGTCCTTTTTTTCTTAAGGAGGTCATATGTTACTCAACGTTTTTCCATCACGAGTTAGTTCAAGTCTCTGTAAACGACTAAGGAAGTTAAGTTAATTTTTTTTTAATCATTGATTTGCAATTTTGTTACATTTGAAGAAATCAGCTGCGTTTCTGCATTAATAACAGAACTACAATAATGGATAAGTATATTTTTATACATTCGTAAAATGTATTTAAAGATAATCAATTTTTTATATTTTGCGTGGTCTTATGAGAAGTAAATCGCTGATAAATAATTTGGGAATGTGTCTCTAAAATGAATTTATTTGACGCGATTAGCAACTTTTTTGCAAAGAAATCATTTATTGTATTTTTTAATGTTATGTGTACATGTCACAAACCTTTCATAAAATAAGGAGAAAAAATATTACTGTGTGCATGCTTCAGTATGAAATTGATGGCTAGCACAAGTACCACAACGAAACCTTGGCAATCTCTATGCCTCAAGCTTCAAAATTTTATATATCCGACAGAACATTAGCTTCAGCGTACGCATAGTAGCTGAATGCACCTCCCAAGAACGGGGCTTTAACATGTATATTTTATATAACTATAACAAAATTAAAACCCGAACCATCATGGCATGATCTGACGAGGAAACAGCTTCGGCTGCGGACGGGCTTAAAACGGAGTGTATAGGATGTGTGTCTTCGTCTGTGCGTCGTCGAGCCTTCGACTGGACTCTGACCTATGGTGAAACGGAGTATGGTACTTCACCACCCCTGCAATGCTCATGTGCATGTACGCTTTACATATGTTCCTTCGTTACATTTTTCTCCGAGCTTCAATATGGCCGCCATCCAATACCGACATCCGCCAACCGGAACGCTCGATGTCTCACTACCGCCGATTAAGTAGACGCAATAAAAATCTATACTCTGGGATTAGTAACACCGACTGACTTTGTGTAACATCTTAGAAAGCTGTCTTTTACTCGTAAAGTTTCTAATACACTCTCTTCACTATGAATATACGCAGACTCTGAGCTTGCTGTTTTGATTGCGTCACGGTCAAGGACTTGGGATTGGGAAAGAAGAAAGCGAGCAAAAATGTTCCCGCCCGTGCTGTACTTTTCCAGGAAGGGAATTGAGAAACTAAGTTCCTTGTGTTTCGCCAACCAAACATCCGCCGGCTCCAACTACTGCAGATGGTTGACGGGTGACGATTGTGTTATATTGTAGGTATGAAGAAGCATTCACCTTCTCCACTCGCTTAAGGGACGTGTGAACATCTGTTTTCGAGAAGAGTTTCGCAGTATTATACTCTCGCATGGAGATATATTTTGACCTCTCCAGTTCTGTTTGCTTCACACTCAACAACAATTTAAATAGAGGCAGAAAAGAAAATCAGGCCGCTCTGTATCGAAGGAGCCTTACCGCGCCATGTTTAGAATTAACAACGGGTGACTTATGTGGTCGCTTTCACTGAGACCTATATGGGATATCACTGCGTGCAAATAATTGAGTTTATAATGATAACTTTAAAAAAAATTTCTATCCCGTTTTTTTTTTTACGCCACTATTGGGTGTTTTCAAAGTTCCGCCGACCATGTCCTGTGACTTTTTTTAAGTTTTACGAGAAAAATAGATTTTGTAGACTCAATGCCCATCAGAACAAAAGAGAAATCTGTTTTGCGAAAAAAAATATATAATGTTGTCCTTGCGGAAAAACAATTAGACGCACTCTCAGTGCAGCGCTTTCTGCGAATTGCGCGAAGTTAGCATTTGGGTCACCTCTCCCAAAAAAACAGTTGTGGCTGCCGGTATAAAAATATTTACTGAAAAACTGAGTATAAGAAGGATTAACTCGGAACAGGTTCCATTAAGTATTGACGTTAATAACTTCTAGAGAAAAGAATCGCGAGCATGGCACATTCCGCAAGACGACTTACGTTTTTTCCTCCTCATCTATAAATATCAGAACATTCAAACTTTGCCAGCGTGTTGTCCTGTTTCTTGTTAATATTGGCGATAAAGAAGGTTGTCATGGGAAGCGAAATAAATTTATGAGAAACGCTCAGATGGGGACATTTTAGTAATTACGAGTTATACTAAAACTCAATTTAAAAAAGGCCTTTTTCCAGTCTTTAGAATCTCCCACATTAATGCCAATGATTGGTACTAACCGAGTCTGCACAAACATGTTGCATTATTTTTTGTGAATTTGAAATTATAAAGCTAGAACTATGACCAAATTGAGGCTACCGCAGCGCCGTGAAAGGGGCGTGTAGATACCCATAGATGACTAATTCATTAATTATACTAAGTCTAAAAATGCTCGAGGGGAATCTAAAAAGGAACAAATGGACGGCACAGAGGTGGACGGTGGTTTTAAATTGAGAATGCTTAGTGCGTTTTTTAGAAGGGTCGAAAAAAATGCTTGGTCGGGGGTGATCGAGAGTCTCTCATGTCTCATGCTTCGCAGGGTCTGTTTTCAATAGCCGGCGTGTAGCGCCTCTGTGTACGCCACATAAAAGAAGCGACCGGGGCGGCTCCGCTCAACACATGTTGATCTGAGACGTCGAGGCACCCTAGCGCGCTCCACCTGGATCTCCGGCGCGTGTTGGTGGAAACAGCTGGGCGAGCCAGCCGGGCCCGACAGCAGAATTCTTCCTGTGTGCGGAGTTGCCTCCAGACGAATAATAAACTCAGAACCGTTTCATACCAAAGAGTTCGATTGCGTATTTGAAAAGGGTACCCACAGGCCGTAAAACGAGAATAAAAGATAAACACTGAAGGGTGCCCGGTGTGTAAATAATTCTTTGTCATCAGATTTTTCTGAGGTTTGTGGGAGCCGCTTTGCACCACGCTGCTCGCAGACGCTGGTGAAAGCGAGTCTTATTTCCGAAGTGGCTTCTTTGTAGACGCTCCCGTTCTTGATTACCAGCAATTCGTGCTGCAGTGGGTTGACACGTGTGCACTGGCAGAAGCGCCAGGATTGAGTTACAGGCACAAGAAGCCGGACGGAATCACAGTCTCTCGTTTTCATTTTCTTGAACACCTGCACGTCAGGCCTTGGCAAGCAACATCCATCATGTCTGACACACATTAAAGGGGCGATGTAATTTTGTGCAAACACCGCTTAGAACGGATCCCTGACAATAATGACCTATAAAACACAGGTTAGTTTTTCACACCACGCAATAGAAGTCCCAAAAAAAGTTACAAGAAAAGGAGAAGCGCTAACCTCAACTTGCAGCCAGAACAAGTGGCCACGTGATCTGGAGCCGATTATATGCCGCCAATGTTGATCATGGCTACGCGCTGGTGTTGGCAAAGCACGGGACACGCGCTGAGTTCCAGACATTGTTATGGCTCGGCTATTGCCGTCGTTGCCGCGATTGGACACGGGCCACTACCCGAATGCTTCTCGAGCTAGTAATTATCACGAGCCTAAATCAGGTGCCCACGCAATGCTCGGGTTCAATCTATGAACCGCATTCAGATATCGTCATTGGGCTGTACTGCGATCCCCACGTTACGTCATCAAATTTTGCAAAGGAGAGATTGAGTGAAATTGATCGCTTTTGTCCTTAAAATCACACCACAACAAAGGAGTTTTTAGCCAGTGGTGTTGCGTGCGAGTATCTTTGAGTCCCACTAGTGCCAGTAAGCTCGTGTAAGGTGAAAACAATTTTAATTGAATATCATTGCACCGCTCGTTTACTAGCTGATGTGGCAGGCCCCTGGAGATTGGAAGAGTTGCATGGTGTTTGAGGAGGCATTCAATCCTATCGCAGGCGTTCTTGCAGTGCCCAATAGCTGAAAATAGCGATTTCACCGACAGGTACTTGGTTTTCGTGAGCTCATGGAGTATATACCGGTTTTTAAAATGACTTGCCAGACCGTCCCCGAAGTACGTTACATGTGCGAACAGCGGAGCAACGTCCCGAAGCAACTCGTGAATTTTCTCATCGGCGTAGCATTCATGGGCGGAATCGTGGCTGGTGTCGTCACTGATAAGGGCGCAGCTACGCATTATTTTTCTAGTTGTCACCACGCATGTGAAGATCGAAACTTGCGCCTTTTTGCCAGTGATGTGACTCGAACTTCTTCAGGCAGTACACTAATTGTCCAGTTTTCTGCGAAGCCAAAATAGAGCAGGACATTACCCTTCTCTAGGAATTGTTTTGCTTCCTTGCCGTTTTGCTCTGCTTGAGCTCGAATATATTCATGCTGCACCCATTTTTTCAAGCACTTTCGAAGGTGTTACACAAACTGTAACAGGACTAATACTCTATTTTCTTAACAGCCCTCCTTTCTCCCAGGCTGCGTACAACACTTCATCATTATCTGGGACTCCAGGCCAGGCGCAGTAAGAGTTTCAGCTGTCGGGCATGAGCTGCACTGGCCGAGGAAGCATTTCGCAGATGGAAGGTAGCGCATATAGTCAGTTCACGAAGATCTTCAGCACTTCTTATTTTTTCATGGCTTTTTCTAAGGCACAAACACTTACTTGATGGTAGCGCAGTGCGTGCACGCGCAAGCTTCGTATCAAGATGTATACTCCACCCACTTTGGCCTCCAATGAGTAGAACCTGGTGAGCCCAATGGCCGTGTCCGGGTGAGCCGCCTTAAACAACCGGAAAGTTTTACGAATAGACCTGTTATAAAACGTTTCGACATATATTATTTTTGTTCCTTTAGAATAATGCCAATAACGTCCTTCTTGTTCGGACTTTGTTGAGAGCAATGGAGTTCATCTTTAGTGTTAGTAATTCAGTGCCGCCAAGACGTCCTCTTGGCTCAGCCTCATTCTTGTGTAGGGACAGGAATTGACCACACTCTCAGTGTCTCTTGGTTCTTCCTTGTGTTTTGGATCATGTGGCGAGTTGCTGGAAGGAATATTCTTTTGGATCAGCTGCTTTCTAGTGCAAATACACCAGGTGGACGGCTGGTGTGACTGATGTTACACCAGACTTTTTCACGAGATGTGATTTGGGACATTGTCCACCAGCAATCTGGTAGCTTTGGTGTGACACTCAGAAATCTGTGTGTTGCTGTGACTGCCAGCGAATCTGGATGTTCTGAAGTGTGACGCTAAAGCAATCTGGTGTTCTCGTGGTGGGACATCAGGTTTTGTTGTGGTGAGATACCAGAGCGCTTGTCGACTGGGTGTTGCTTCACTCGCAAAAGAGGGTACAGTGATAGGTTTGACAATACCTGGGTGCCGTCGCATCGTTACTTTATTCAAAAAAGCAAAAAGCACAATGTGCATAAGCTTGGAAGTTTTTGTCATAGAGTTGAGCGGGAGTCGGGTGATCAGCTGGAGTTTGTCCAGAGCCACTGCCCTGTATCAGAAGAACCGGCCAGCCCTGTCGTTTTCAAGTCTGGCCTTTCAGCTTGCGGTTGACTCGTGTCTTAGTTACGCTGATCCCGTTTCGCGTACCCCTCCGCGCCAGGGAAATCTCTTCTAAGGCATCATATTCGACCAGATGGCTCGATTTCCTTGTCCAGCTCTTTCAGAGAAGCCTCACGTGAAGAAGAAGATATCGAATGCTTCTTCCAGAGCTCGCCGATGTCGGTTGTATCCGTGGCCAGCAGGACGCCAATCTCGTTGATGATCTTTGTTGCTTGGCGGCTCAGCACGGCAATCCCTCTTTCGCTTCAGGCTGGTCGACGCCTCCTCGCTCAGCCAGCGTCGAGCGCGTCTGGCCGCTACATTCCGGTTTTCGGCCCCTTAAAAAGCTGCTTAATAATTACTAGCTTTCTTTGTTGTTTTGCTGCCAAACCAAGCTCGTCGGAAGTCAGGAAGCGCACCAACACACTACCTTTTCGGCTTCGACTACAACGAAGATTCCATTATTGCCGAAGGATCAGCAAGAATACCGGCAAGAAAGGGAAAGAGAACGACTTCTGAAGAGGCAGAGCCGGCGAGCGCCCCCAAGCTGCTCAAGGCAACCCGGGAAAGTGCTCGGGACGAGGGGGAGAAGTGCCAGAGCACCAAAGGAGCTTCCGCCGCGGGGCTCCCCGACGACCACCAAGACGGGAGAGAGCTCAAGGCGCCTCGTCCGGGGACGGGGCGGCACACAAAACTAAGAGAAAGCACGCTCGTCGGACGGGGCTAAAAGTCAACAAACGCACCTTTCAGGTCGTCATCAGCCCCGCGGTGTGCACACCAGGCTGCCTGGTGGGCACATGAGCCCTTGTGGTGTCACACCAGACTCTCTTGGTGTACCCGTCAGGCCGGTGTGCGGTACACCTAGCATTTCTCGGTAAAGGGGCATCCAGGCTGCGTCTGCCTCGATACGCCAGCATTGCTGGTGGGCAACCCAGATATTCTGGCGTGTCATCCTGCTGGGATTTCCGCGGTGTGCACCAGATTGCCTGGTGTGTTTTTCGTTAGGGCTGGGAGAGATTCCTCGTTAACCCTGCCTATTCTCAGGCCTGTACCAGCCCTCCTCCAGATTCCATACCACGGAGGAGATCATCGCCCTCAGACAGCAGACGCTCACGCCCATGCTTCAGAAAGCACTCAATCCCATCCTCACAATGGTTCAGCAGCTTACGGGACGCGTACTGCACTCGCAGAATGTATCAACCCCGCAGGCGCCCTACCCCAAAGCCGCCGCCCCCATGGAGGAAACGGTCAAAAGGCGACCATGGCTAGACAAGCACAGACCGCCTCGACACCACCCCCGAACTCCCTCGTTATATGGCAGTGGACCTGCCGAGGCCTCAGGTGCAAACGAAACTCTACTACAGTACGTGTGCTACACCGGGGTCCGAACCGATATCATAGCCCTGCAAGCAACAAACGGGGATCTCCTATTCACAGGATATGACCGGATACACACAACCCAGCATTACCCAGAAACGCAGGAGACACCAGACTCCTCTTCCTTCCCAACCATGATCATCAGCTACGCCCGCAGGAACCTCCCCACTATCCAGACTGACTCTGCCTCACCTCCACTCCCCCACACAGGTATATGTCATCAAACACTCCACGTTCAAGGATCAGCGGATAACGATTGTAAACTCCTACTGGTGCCACGCGGGACCCATTTCTGTCTGCCTCCCCTCAGCACGGTCACCACAAACTCGAAGAACCCCTCCACCTGCCTCCTCCTGGGTGATTGTTCAACTGTCCGCACTTGAACTAAGATTATGACAGGACGTCCCCGCTAGGGGTGGAAGCTGGACGCCTTGCAAACGTGCTAGCCAACTCACTTTACTAAACGACACGTCCAGCCACACGCGGCAGGGCACAGCGCAAGAGTCAGATACAAACCAGGACCCCACACGAAGACGGGGCCTCTAAGTGCGTGTTGGGAAAACACAGAGGAAACCCCGGGAAGCGACTGCTACATTCTCCAAATCACTCTGACCCCCAGAAAGGAAAACTGCCGCAAGGGAACCTCCCCACCTTTCCATCAAAGTCAACATTGGCCCAGCACGACAAGCGATTAAAAGTCTTAGTACTGCCCCACTCCAGATACCATCAGATGTTCTGAATCTATAATGGGAGCCGTCCAATCACACACCAGCGACGTTCGCAGAACGGAAGATCACCGCTATACGTGGGCACATACCTCCTCAAACTCTGGAGACTCCGCCGCCGGGAAGTTACATCATGGAAACGACAAAAAAACAAACACGCGCTTCAAAGAGAAGATCTCCCGTCTCACAAACGAGGTCCAGGGATTCAGCGGACCACTTGGCCACCGGAAAAGTTGCTACAGATTTGCGATGACATGAATGGACGTCTTCATACACCTATGAGCGTGGCAAACAGTGCGCACTCTCCTGGGCCAGACACGACCCAGGCACACGCTCAAAAACTCCAAATCGGCCCTCAACACTGCCCCCTCTGAAGTCACCGAAGAGATAAGAAACGCCTTCTACCACCTCCCAGCAGCACATTCAACACCTCCAATACCCGGACACGCCAGGAGAGGAACCAGACAAAGGCACTAACTCTGACTTTAACTTGGCGGAACTCAGCTCAGCTTTGAGCCAAGTAAAACGCAACACAGCTCCCGAGCCCCGACGAATTCACCTACGGAATACTTCGCAACCTTCAGAGAACAAGATCACCGAACTCCTCGCACACATCAAAGAGGTTTGAAGAAAGGGAACCATCTCCTCCGAATGGAAGGAAGCCAATGTCATCATCATTCCCAAACCCGGCAAGCCACCCAAGACAATCACCAATCTACGTTATACATCTATGACTTCTTGCCTTGGCAAGCTTATAAGAAAAAGATGGCCCTACGTAGCCTCATTTGGCACCATGAACACCACAACCACCTTGCTCCCCACAATGGTGGGCATTCGTCCTCACGTGAGCACCAAAGACGTGGCCTGCAGGATACAAGAAGACGTCTACGCCTTTCCAAGCACGGCCCAACTACGCACCATAGTTGGAATTGACATCAAGATTGCCTTTGACAACGTGGATCACGCTGCCATACTCACCAACCTGGCGCAAACCTGTCCGAGAGTCCGGCTTTTCGCCCATATGAGAAAACTTTCTTACAGACCCCACCATTCGTATCCGCGGCCCAGATGAAAAACACTCTGACCCATATCCACTGTCAAGAGGCGCTCACCAAGGTACCATACTCTCTCCGACCCCTTTTCAATCTCGCTATGAAGAACCACCCCGAAAACTGGCGGCAAGCCCCTGTCTTCAGCACTCCATCTACGCGGATGACGTCACTCGCTGGTGCACGACCGGGAGCCCAGGAGAACAAGAGTTCATTCTCCAGAGTGGCCTCGATGTTATCAAGGCCTACATGATAAGTGTTATCACTTCGGCAGCGTCACCGAAGCATGACGATACTGTTATCTAATGTTTGTTTGTTTTATTAACTGTTATGCCATTGGCCCGTGGCCGCGCTATATACTTCCACGCGTGCCCGGAATAAAGCGTTTCTTACCCTGGTAGCAGGCCTGTCTGTTTGGTCTTCGCGGTTCTGCACTACCGCGAGATGGCAAAAGTGACAACAATAAGTATCGGACTCACTCCAGGAAAATCGGAGTTCACCGTCGTCGTCAACGACAACAACAAATGAGCCAGTGTGTACGGAAACCTTCATCAAGCTCCGTCTAGGTCAGGACCCTGTACCTCGCCGTCCCCACATTAAGATTCTGGGCTTCATCCTCCAGCAGGACGATCACAGCACATTTTGGGTCTCCACCATTCTAAAACAAATCGGACAAAGTCACGAGACAACGCAAGAGTTTATGAGAACATGAGCTTCGGAAAGTAATCGAGGTCATGGTATACTCTCGCCTAATGTACGCGTACCCCTACGAACGATTAACCGTTACCCAACGCAAGAAGATAGAAGCAGCCTTACGCAAATGCACCCACACGGCACTTGGAGTTCCCATTTACGCGAAGAATTTCAAACTCAGGGTACCGCATTCTTCAATACCATCGAAGACAGGACAGAAGTTCACAACAGAGCCAAGCTTCAGACTGACCACTTCCAAAGGGGAAGGGCTCTCCTCGAACTCCTTGGTCACCCAACGGACCCCTCCCCCAAATTCCTCCATGGAACAGCATAGCCAGAATCGCTGTCCGCCCCATTCCTAAACACATTAATCCCGAGGCGGATCAGCAATGCCGATAGGACAGGGCCACACACCTAGCAATACCCTCACACGACATGTATTACACTGACGCAAAAGTCCAACCCCACTACGTCGTCACGGCTAATGTGGGCCGCCGCTCCGCGTCGACGCGTCTCCACTCAGACGTCCCTTCACCGACTGCAGAGGAGGTTCAGGCCATCACACAGGCCATCACACTCCACTAGCACTCCACCCCTGATATACCTGTGGGCACCGACACTCAAGAGACCCTTCGGGAATTCGAGTCGCAGACGCTACCGGGCCACGCTAACACCATGCTCTACGAGGTCATGAGAACGCACCCTCACCTCACCGTTACACTGGACTGGATCCCAGCCACCAGGGAATACAGGGGAACGAGCGTGATCACGCTCTTGCTTGCGATAGCGAAGCACCGGGCCCCCTACGCCCTGGCCCGAGATATATAACCCCAGAGAAGACCGCGTTGAACAACACAGAGAATGCAGGCGTCACCTCTGCGAACAACGATGCCAACGGTGTATCCTGCCTTCTCCCTCCAAGCTGCTCCCCAGAGCAGACATGACCTACATACACCCGGCGCTGACCCACTATCTACCCTGCGACCTCTTTCACCATTACATCTTAGGGCTCCCCGACCAACCAAAATGCCAGGTCTGCAAGGATACCCTTCCAATAAGCACAATACTGGATTTGCCCCGGGGAACTTCCTCATCTTCATAGCTCCCACGTAATCTCCTCCCTTCAACCATCCCTATTCCTGGGCGAGCTGGGTATCCCCACCAAAAATACCTCCAAGAAACCCTCTGGCCTCTCCTAGCCAAGCACATATGAGGGATCATTTCTCCCCCGGCAACCACCCCTCCACAACACCTGGTTGACGAAGAAGACACTTAAACTTTCGGGGAAGAATAATACAACTCATGAATTAGGTTGTAAAATAAAGTTTATTCTCTCTCTCTTTCTCGGTTCCAAGGCCAGGAGACGGCATCGTTCTTCGTACAAGTCAGAAGAATCGAACGGATCTATCAGGTTGCTGAACAACTCCGGACAGATGTTGCATATTGGTACCGAGGTTCCAGACTCTTCCAGGTCTCCATTTGCAGCAGTGAGGCTTGATGACATTTTAGAGCGCAGCTCTTAGGCACCCGTTTCCGGCTTGAGCGGCGTCACCGTCGTCGTCGGCGTCGGCGTAACCGCGAGGTGACGTGACCCCCCTGAAGTCACGTGACCTCCCCCTGAGGTCACGTCACCTCCCTTGAGGTCACGTGACTTCAGGGGGTCACATGACCTCACGGGGCCACGTGACCCCTGAGGACACGTGGTCCCCCTGAGGTCACGCGACCCCCCCTGAGGTCACGTGACCTCACGGAGCCACGTGACCTCACGAAAGCCACGTGGCCCCCGTGGCGGAGTAGCAGGCAGGATGACGAGGTGAGGACAAGGGAGGAGGGTATACCCTCTCCTCAGTACCCTTCCATCCTCCTCCTCAAGAGCTGCGCTCTAATTCGGCGTTACAGGGAGTTGTGAACGGCTTTCAATTCTTTAGCAAGAACGCTCTCGATTTCTCTCTTCTTCCACCTTGCGTAAGGCTTCCTACAACGCGATTTCAACTCAGTCCGTGATTTCAAAGGTGATATTTCTGTTGACTG
Source organism: Ixodes ricinus (assembly GCA_037355805.1). NCBI lineage: Eukaryota > Metazoa > Arthropoda > Arachnida > Ixodida > Ixodidae > Ixodes > Ixodes ricinus. The sequence continues at coordinate 33,709 of JAZHYW010019530.1, read as the reverse complement.
CATGAATCTGTTGAGATCTTTGACGGCTGCTTTCTGAGAAACAAAAATATCGTCAGGCTCAGATGTCTCTGGAGATTTTTTGGTGAGTTGCTTGAAGCGGCTGAAGCAATTCTGACGACACAAAACTTCGGCATCTCGGATGGAGTGAGCTGCTTCTGGTGTATGCTTCTTTAACACAGCGATGTCGAAATCCTTCACACTGCGAGAGTTTCTTTGATATTTGATATTTTTTTCTTGTTCCTGTTGAGAAAGTCAGCGCAGAACACTCCGCTTTAAGCTGTACGATTTATCCAACGAAACGCGGGAACCTCTAGGCGTATGCAGTACTCACGGACGATGCTCATGAAACGTCCGCCGGATGGTCCTCGAGAAAGGCAAGTGAAGAGAACGTTATCTTTGGTGTCCATATCACTGCTATCCCATTCAAACTACCAGTACGGTTTTCGCCACGCCTTATCATGTTGCCGTCAGGCAAGAGGCTGAGATAAACATGTGTTAAGTGAAGCCGCCTTCTTATACATGGCTTTACACTGGAGGCATGCGGTTTAGAGAAGCTCGTTTTAGCGAACGCCGCTTTAGCCGACCCCAGTTTATGGAATTCCTTTATAGAGAAACACAGTGTAGAGAAAATGGCGACGAGCCTCCTTTTAGGAAATTCGGCGAACGGGTCTTGTACGGATGGGTCATGTGAATCAACATCATTTTAATTAGGCGCCGCAGCCGCTTCGCTTCGCGGCGGGAACGCAGCGGGGGGCTTGAGTTAACACGGGCACCAGGGATACACGCGCGAAGTAGGAAATAATTTTTTAAACAGCGTCCCTTTTTCGATAAACGTCGTTTTTCTAAACTGAGGCTCTGCTTTCTCTAAATCGTGCCTCGATAAAACGTGCCCGTTCTCTGAAACGTGCTTCGATGAAATGGCGTTCGATCAACCGTATTAAACCCGGCGTACACAGAGACCCTACACGCCGGCTATTGAAAACAGGCACTACGAAGCATGCGGCATAAAGGCTGGACTGCATGGGACAAATATGCTGCGAAAAATCGACGAATTTTGCCCGGCGGCTTTTGCTCTGGTGCGTGGCATCAGCACAGTGGTTGATACGTCGCGCACAAAGCGAGCGCATTGGGGCAGCGTTCGTCAGTTATTCGTCGCATAATTCGCCTCATGGAGTTCAGTCTTTAGAGTGCACCTCGATCGCTCCGGAAAGCAGGCTTTTTCTGTGACTTTTATGCAATAACGCACTAAGAATTCTTACTGTAAAACTACCGTCCGCCTCTGTGCCGTCAATTTGTTTCTTTCTGACCACCCTCTAACCTTTTTACACTTTGAAAAAATAATGAATTTGTCATCTATGGTATCGATACGCCCCATTCACGGTGCTGCGGTAGCCCCAATTTGGTCATATTTCTAGCTTTATAACTTCAAACTCACAAAAATAATGCATCCTGTTTTTTGCAGATTATGTTATTACCTATCATGGACCTTCAACTGGGAGAGTTTAAAAAAATCGAAGATGGCCTTTTTTTATTGAGTTTCAAAATAAATCATAATTATTGAAACGGCGCCATTTGAGCGTTTCTCATAAATTTGTTCCGCCACCCACGACAGCAATCTTTAGCGCCAATACTAACAAGATATAGGGCAACACGCTGGCAAAGTTTGAATGCTCTGGTTTTTATAGATGCAGAGAAAAAGAAATGTAAGTATTTTTGCAGAATGTGCATGTTTGCGAATTTCGTCTGGAAATTGACGTTGTCGATACTTAGTGATAAATATTTTGAGTCAATTTTCTTTATACATAGCTTGTGAGTAAATATTTCTAGACTCGTAGCCATGACAGTTTTTTGGGGAGGTGTGCCCTAAATGCCACCTTCGCACAATTGGCGAGAAGTCCTCCGCACTGAGTGTGTGCTTCTAATTATTTTCCGCAAAGACAAACATTTTTTTTTCGCAAAACAAGTTTCGGTTTTTGTTTTGAAGGGCATTGATTCTACATTTTTTTATACAAATTAAAAATGTTAACCGGACATGGTCAGTCGAACGTATCTGAAAACACTCTACTGTTTCTCGCTGCTACTGTTGCGTGTATATACCTAACGTAAGGTTTTCTCTCATACAGGTTATTACGGAACGCTTTCATGGGCTTTGGCGGTTGCAGTTCACGGAGAATGAACGAAGGAAGAAAGTGAACACATGGCAACGAGACAACAAAGGAATGACGACCCGTTCCCGTACCCTCGGGAAAGGGGCGAAAAAAAATGTATCGAGTCTGTGACACATGTCGTGCGTATAGAGCACTAGCACTCGATACATTCTTTTTACCACTACTTTTCGCGGCGCATTTACTCTGCGTGATCGGTTCAGGGCAGGGATTGCGAACGCATAAACACGATGAGCGCCGTCACTATGTAAATGTGGCACTGCTTCATTGACTTCACCGGTACGTAGCCTCATCTGCAATCACTCTTAAAAGTGAAATGGAGTGCAGTGCAAGATGTCACGTATTTTCTTAATTAGGCATCATCAGTATATGTAATTTTGTCAATTTTATGTTAGTTATGTTTACCTCAGTATACTGCAGAACAAGGGGAAGGGACAGGGGGGGGGGGGGTGTTCCATGCAGGAGATGTACATGTTACATGTATATTCTTTATCAAGTGTTAGGGCCTCGACGTGGGAAACGGGGACCAGTGAATGTTTAAAAGGGCGTCTAAGTCGGTTAAAGCAGGGGTAGTTAAGTCCTTAGTAACAAACGCGTTGGGTAAATCATGCGCTCATTTTATGAGTAGTGCTGTGAAAGAACAGTGGAGGAGGCTAGAATCTGCAGGATATGAAGAAGAATTCATTAAAAGACAATTAGAACTGAAATTTAACAACGAACCACGGGAAAAGGAAGCAAGAAAGAAGATAGCAGTAATCCCGTATTACCACGGGATTTCCCACAACCTAAAGGCTCTCGCAAAAAGTTCGGCGTGGACGTAGTGTTCTCTGCAGATTTCAAAATGAGCAGTTTGACGCCCTTCCTGTCAGGCCACAAGGGCTGTCAGAAGGCCCATCGGGAACCTTCAGTTCCTTGTAAGGAGAGAGTAGTATATGAGATACCGTTGACATGTGGATTTAGGTACGTGGGACAAACCTCAAGATGCCTCAATGACAGGTTACTAGAACACAAGAGGAATGTACGCATGCATGCGGCGGACTCCGAAATAGCAAAACACATAGAGGAATGCAATAATTGTAAAGCGCATTGGTCAGAGACAGAGGTTCTGCATAATGAGCGAAATGACATTAAGAGGGTCGTTAAAGAAACAATAAGAATAAGTTCTATTGGAAACTGCATAAGCAAAGCGTCAATGCAACTTGGACGCAACTCCAAAAAGTTTCTCAGACTTTGAACGGACGCAGTCGGTTCACGAGGAAAGAGGGAAAAGACAATGTATATGTTTTTTTTTTTTTTGAGGCCACCTGTGTGTGTGTTTAGAGGCCACCTGTCTGTGTGTGTTTTTGGGTGTGTGCGCTTTGACGCGACTGTTAGGTTTATTCGGGACTTATCTATCTCAAGGTCACTGCGATGTTCCGCAGTGTCCCTTTGTTAAGTCCTCGTGTATATGTGTATGTATATGTTTTTGTTTTTTTGAGGCCACCTGTGTGTGTGTTTAGAGGCCACCTGTCTGTGTGTTTTTTTTGGGTGTGTGCGCTTTGACGCGACTGTTAGGTTTATTCGGGACTTATCTATCTCAAGGTCACTGCGATGTTCCGCAGTGTCCCTTTGTTAAGTCCTCGTCTCAAGTGGGGTTGTTTTGTATCGTTTGTGCGTGTTCCATCCGGTTCGAAATGTCTGCAACAAAGGAGTTTATCTGTAGAGTGTGGTTGGGAAAAAAGTTCCGCGGGTACTTAAAGGCTGTTTGAGAAATAAACCGGTTAGCTGAGTTTGAGACGTTCTCTGTGTCTGTTCCTTCTACTGAAAGTTCTTCCGATTTCATCCACCGCAGTCTCAGGTGTAATACAACATGATTAGCTACCACCAGCTCGCCTGCACTCTCACCGTCTTTGTCTAATACACGCCTGGCGGGTACGCCTGCCCAGCAAAAAGAACGGTGCGCCACGCGGGTGGTGGCGCGAGCTTGGGGTCAGTCGTCTTCTTTTGCGAGAGCGCTAACACTCGGCCATCCTGAAATTCAAGTGTCCTCACTTGATGTTTCTTCAATGTCAACATCAAATGTGTTGAGTCGTTTCAGCTTGTCGACAGGAGCTGTCGACGTGTAGAAACGTTGCGTCCGCTTGTGGCCAGGTATATCCTCAATGCGGTAGGTGTCATTTGAAAGTCGCATCGATTTTCCGCTGCAAGTGCGACTTCTTGTTCTTTTTCTTCTTTCTCGAGCCTCCGCTGTTGCTCACGGAAGGTTTGCTGTCGTAGCCGCCGTCGTTGTTTTGGTGCTGGTGATTCGTATTGTGGTGAGGTCGTTTCCTTGGTTGTCTTCTTGCCGACTTGTCTTCGCTGTGCACCCGTTTGCGGCTGCCCTTGCCTCCTTTCTGCTTGTTCGGTGGTGCTCGCCAATTTCCTTCTGACTGTCTACTCTGATGTTGAGACTCGTGAGGGTCGTCGTAAGAAATGATGTAGGCCGTACCTGGATTGCCCCTCTTCTTCATGTGGCATTGGTGACCAAAGTGGCCTTGGCCTGCGCAGTTGTAGCAGTAGCGTTCCTTAATTGGCCGCGTCTTGAAAGGCGCTCGCACGATAGGACCGTCCTCTGTTGTAGGTTGGTATCTCCTCCACAGATCAGGGCAAAGCTGAGGTCCTGTTCGTACATCTTCCGCTTTGATCGGTTCCAGGAGATCCGTCGTCCTTCGCTTGATGGCGGTTTCAGACATTTCTGAACACCAGGAGCCTCTGGCTGCTACATCGCCTTTCGAAATATTGACGTTGGAACTGGATATGTTCAAAATAGGCAAAACCGTATCGCCATCTTCTGTGACGTTGATTACACAAGCAGGCAAACAGTGTTCCTTGCCTTCTTGCATCCGCAACTGTGCGTCAACAAAGACGTGTCCTGCCGCAGACTCCTTGGTCGTCGGATGAATGATCCCCACGTAGTTCGGTGGAATCACAACAGACTCCTTGGCCCATAACACCAGGGAGCGTGGTGGAAGATCAGGGACTTGAATGTGTTGGAGCCGTTCATCATCATCAGTAGAACTGCCTTGTTCCTCAAAAATGCGAAGCGTGTTCCTTCTTCGCACGATGGTAACATGCGGTTGCTCTGTAAACGGTTGTCCAACAAGAAGAGGAATCGCTTGCGCTTCATTTGGAACAACGTAGATTGGAACGCGGGCTGTCGCCTGGTCTACGGTGACGCTTGCTTCCGTGATTCCGCACGGTAGGACCTGACCAAAACCATAGCCTCCAATCTTACATCCTCGGGATGGCTTGTTATAGTTGATTCCCAAATCATCGGCATCCACCTTGCGCAGCGTAACGCACTGACTTCCAAGGTCAACATAAGCTCGGACAAGCTTCCCGTCTACGAGAGCGTCTTGAAAATACTTTTCGTTTTGTGCATTTACTTGTTCTTTGTTTTCGATGTGATGATTTTCTACCGACACACTTCCTCTGCCGCTTGATCTGCAGTCAGCTGTTTTATGTCCTGTTCGGTGACATTCGCTACAGTGTTCTCGCTTATTGGGTTTACTGCAGTTTACAGACATATGTCCGTATTCGTCACAGTTGAAACATCGCGGTTCACCATTAGAGTTGAATGGCGGTTTTCGTTTCGGGAGTCTGTGGGCATTTCGGTCGCTGGGTGAACTGTTCTTTCCTGCCCTTGAACCGGTTGCCGCATCGGATCGGTGGGACGCTTCCCCGACGGCGGTGAGTCGGTCGTCCAAACGTTTGAGGCACTCCAGCAGATCCTCCGGAGTAGAAAACTTGACAACGCTCAGGCTCCGAACGAGCGCTTCGTCACTGATGCCTGTAATGACGTAGTCCACAATCTGATCTTCCGGAAGTTGACAAAGACGCGCCAGGCTGAGTTTCTCATGGAAATACTGTTCGACGGTTTCGTTCGGCAGTTTTCGCCTCGCTTCCATTTCCTGGTGTCGGCGCTGTAGGTTTACGACCGGTGGAAAAGCCTTTTTCAGCTCCAGCTTCCATTCAAGCCACGAACGCTGGACACTGACGAGGCCGTCGTACCACGTTTTGGCGATTCCTTCTAGCTTCGTTAGCGCAAAACACGCCGTCTGTATCTCGGTCCACGAGTATATCGCCGATAGTTCGTCAACTTTCCGTATCCAATGTTCAACTGTCTGCACCGGATTCGTGACGGGGTTGAACACTGGTACCAGCTTACCGGACTCTGCAGGTGGTCTTGGGTCGTGCGTGTGCTGGGTTGCGGGACGAAGCAGGTCAGCCATGCCCGCGACCGCTCCTCGCACGGCGGCTTGTACAGCCTCTTGTACAACAGTCTGAAGTCCAGACAGGTCACCTGTCGGTCCATACAACCCAGTCTGGATTGTTGGCGGAACGCTTGCTGGGCCTGCCAGCGGTATTCGTTGCCCCACGGTGTCGGTGTCGAAGCGTTCCGAATCTTGACCTGCCACGCCATCTTGGCTCGTGGTTGCGTCGTCGCTACCGCCAAGGCTCGTGCTCCCTGTTCCAGTCGCAACGGTTGCTGGAAGTCGGGGAGGGCCCGCCGCCGCAGTCTGCCGTATTCGGTTCCGCTCGCTCCGCCGCCGCCCTTCCTCGTCCATGTCGAGGTGCTGGTCGGTGCCGCTGCTGTGACGATTCGTGGCCACAGAAGTCGACTTGCGCTCGGTCGTGGCCGCTGGATCAGGCTTGGTCCATCCCACTTCTGATATGTTAGAGCCTCGACATGGGAAACGGGGACCAGTGAAGGTTTAAAAGGAGCGTTTAATACACGTCTGGCGGGTATGCCTGCCCAGCAAAGAGAGCAGTGCGCCACGCGGGCTGGTGGCGTAGAGCTTGGTGTCAACCGTCTTCTTCTGCGACAGCCGCTAGCACAACCCGCCTAGTGCCCTACCGCGTCGCGCGGTCGGGCCTAGTCGCTCGCCCCCACCGGCAAAACGCTCTTACCGTCGGCACAACGCTGCCTGCGGGGTTTTTTGAAGCGAGCGAGAGCGTTCGCATCTCGCCGTCGCGCTGCTGCCTTCATAACATGGTGGTGCCGAAATGGCGGGGCAAGAAAGAAACTTAAACTCTCAGGCTGGCGAGGAAGTGCCTGTCGATAGATATCTTTGGGATACTATCGAGAGTATCGTATATCTCTGTATCAAAAGATACATTTCGGCAACATAGCATTTGTACCTCGAAACAGTGAAATCCCATTGACCTGTACCGGACCTGTATTATGATACTTTTGCTGAGCGTAGTAGTCCCGATACATTTGCCGTTTTGAGCCTACATCTACAACATAAAAGCATGTTTGGTGCAAGGTGCTTCAAAATTTATAATATGATCCATAATAGTCACCGACATTTTAAAAAAAAAAAAGATGGTTTAAAGAAGGTTACCTGCAAACATTCTCAATAAGCTCCTCTCAGAAAGTCTTCCACTTTTAACAATTTAGTAGAGCAGAACACTGTAAAGAAGTTCAGTGTGAAGGCGTATGTCTCTGTTGTCTAATCTCCCCACATTATTGGTGACTCAGAAGCATAGCAAGACGACAGTTTGAGAGGTGTGCTCCCTCGCGGCAAAACAGGGTTCATTTTGTGCAAACGCCTTTGGTCACGCGAGAGCACGCGAGTGCTTTACCGTTCCGAAACAATATAAATCACCAAGGGATACGATTTTCTTTTAGCGGGAATAATGATAAATAAAGAGTGTGTGCTCCTCGAAAAGAGAGCACAAGCATAAATTACCATTCGTATTCGTCATGAACTGCCCCACGCACTCCCCACGTAGCACCCTTCGGGAACAAATGTATTTCTATAAGTATCCGTATTCCAGGAATACTTTTTTGCCTTTTTTGCAAAGTATTTCAGGAATGTCCCGTTGCATAAAACATAAATGCATCTCAGTATCTGTATTTTGGGCCTTAAAACACATGTTTTTTTAGTGTTTTGTATTCCCGAATACTTTTTTGGAGTGTCTCTGGACAGCACGACTTTCAATACCTTACGACGATAGAGAAGCACCACTGTACAGCCTTTGTCGGCTGTAAAAAATCTTGGAGCCGGCGTCATGCGGCAAACAACTTTAGGGAAGACAAGCTAACTCAATTTAAGTGAAGGTTTGTTTGTCATTTATTTTTAAAGGGGTGATATGTTACTCAATATTTTGCCATCACGAGTTAGTTCAAGTCATTGTAAACGATTAAGAAGAGTTTAAAATAAAATAAAATATGTTTTTTAATACTGACGTGCAATTTTCTCACATTTAGAGAAGTCAGATGAGTTTTCGCATTAATAACAGAACTACGATAATGGCTAAGCATATTTTATACATTCGTTAATTGTATTTAAAGATGATCGTTTTGATATATTTCGCGTCGTTTCATTGAAGTAGTTCGCTAGCTGATAAATAGTTTGTAAATCTGTCTTTAAAAGTAGTTTGTGACGTGTTTCGTAACTTCCTTGCATATAAATTTTTTGTGTAATTTTTAATATTCTGCATACAGGTCGTAAACCTTTCATAAAATAAGGGAAAAGGTATTACTGCGTGCATGCTTCAGCGTGAAATTGATGGCTATGCACAAAGTACCATAGCGAAATCTTGGCAATCTCCATGCCTCGAGCTTCGAAATTTTATATCTCCGGAAAGAATTAGCTACGGCGTTCGCATATAGCTGAATGCCCCTCACAAGAACGTGGCTTTAACATATATTTTTTTCCATAACTATAGAAAATATAGACCCGGACCATCATGGGATGATCTGACGAGGAAACAGCGTCGGCTGCGGAAGGATTTAAAACGGAGTGTATAGGATATATGTCTACGTGTGTACGTCGTCGAGTCTTCGACTGGACTCTGTCCTATGGTGAAACGGAATATAGCGTACATCCCCGCCCGTGCAATGCTCATGTGTATGTACGCTTTACATAAGTTTCTTCGTTAATTTTTCTCGGAGCTTCAATATGGCCTACATCAATACCGACATCCGCTAACCGGAACACTCGATTGTCTCAATACCGATCGATCAGAGGACGCTATGGAAATCTGTGCTTTGGGAACACTAACACCCATTGGCTCTGCGTAACATCTTAGAACGGCCCTCTGGGACAGGTTCTCCAGGAGGCATCCTGTGTAGAAAGAACACTGTTAGAACACCGGAAAATTATTTACTTTCTGCCCGCAGAATGTGGCGGCGGCGGTAGCCTTCATTAATTATCTTCCCCATCGTGGCGGTAGTAGCCCCTTGAAGTCCGCGATGTGAACTGGACCAGACTCCTAGTTTGCATCACGTCGAGCGAGTTTATAAGTAAGCCGCGACATTCGCGTCTTTACCTCATAGAGCCCTTCGCATCTCTGAGCAAGCGATGCAGCGAAACCGCTAGCTGCGTTACTCAGAGGGTGGGTTCTTCTCGGGACCAAGTCACCAACTTTGAATTGCAAGTGCCTATGGCTCTTGTCATACTGCGCCGCTTGCTCGATCCTTGCGGCATCGAGGTTCTCTCTAGCATCGTGCAACGCCCCAGACAAGCGGTTCGTTAGCTCTTCCGCGTACCTAGAGAGCGGGCGTCCTGGTGTTCCTTGGTTGCTCCGTAACCCGTTCTCCAGCGGAGACGGTATCTCTTTACCCAGGTTTAGAAACGCTTGCGTGAAACAAGTCGATCTGTTCACGGTATTCCGAATGGCAAAACCCATCTCGGCGTATGTGCTTATCCCAGTCTCGGTGTCTCTCCGATAGCGTGACCAGTATGCACTTGACATTCCGATTCACTCGCCTAGTGATATTGGCTTGAGGATGGTATGGTGTCGTCCTCTTGTGCTTTATGTTCAGCGCCAAGCAGGAGTCCACGAACACTTTACTAGTGAAATAACTAGCGTTATCACTAATGAGACACCTGGGTGTGCCGAAGCGTAGGAAAGTATCTCGTAACTTTTCCCAGATCCGCTCTGAAACCAGCTTCCTCAGTGGGTACAGCTCAGCCCACTTTGAGAAATGATCGGTAATAACCAAGAGGTTCTGGTTTCCCCGCGGACTTCTCGGCAGTGGGCCAATGATGTCGCAAGCGACGATCTCCCACGGTAGTGACTCTCCACCGAACTGCATCAAGCCCGGAGGCTTCCCCCTCTGGGCTTTGCTTTCTGGCAGGCTGCAGACAGCTCCGGGCGTACCGGAGTGCGTCTTGCCTCATCCCCGGCCAGGTCGCGGCGCGGCATAACTTATGAAAAGTCTGTGCTGCCACTGCCATGACCTGCCAGAGCCGAGTCGTGGAAGTACCCGATAAACCATCTTCCGTAGCTTCCTGGGAATCACCATCCTGAAGGGAGACTCATTACCCTCCGCTTCATCGATCGTTGGGATGTAGCGAAGCAATAAGCCGTCTTCGCCCATGCAGATATGAATCAAATTGTTGATTAACTCGTCCGCCAGCCTTCCGGGTGTCAACCGCAATTTCCGCAAGTTTACCCAACACCCGCTGACAAAACACCATCTGCTTTCTGGGCCTCGACAAGCTCTTTCTTGCTGATCACTTCACCCCAAGCGACGGTACTTTGCTCCTTCGTGCAGCGCGCTAAAGCTGCTACGAGTGCCGGTTGCTTCACCTCCTCCCAACCGTCCGTGAAGGACCTCACTCCTGAACCCGGAGACATTATCCTGATTCTTCCCGCGCTCCCCGTTACTACTCTGGTTGCGTCGCCTCCTCCCAACCACCATCCTGGGGCGCCCGAAGGAGCGCGTCCGTGTCCTTGTTGGTCGAGCCCTTTCGGTAGTCAACCATGTGACGAGTAGAGCTGCAAGGTTAGTACCCAGCGGGCCAGCCTTCCCGCCGGCTCTTTTAGCCACTGAATCCAGGTAAGCGCTGCGTGATCAGTTTGAATGACAAAAGTCGTACCACCTAAATAGAGGTCGCACTTCTTCAGAGCAAACATGACGGCCAACTCCTCCGTTTCCGTCACGCTGTAGTTGCGTTCCGACGGTGTGAGCGTTCGACTAGCGAATGCCACAGGGCGCAACTGTCCACCATGCTTCTGTAGCAATACCGCTCCGACACCGTAGTCGCTTCGCATCCGTCTGTACAACGCAAATGCCGGTGAAGATCTGGTAAGCGAAGGCCAGCGGTGTTTGCTATTGCCCTCGCGACAAAGAGAAGGCAGCCCGTTGCTGTCGACCCCAGACACACCTCGAAGCCTTTCCGGAGCAGCAGATTCAATGGCCGTGCCAGCTCCGCGCACATTGGGATGAACTGGCAGTAAAAGCCAACCATCCCCAGAAACCTTTGAAGGCTCTTTACATCGTGCGGTGGTGGATAATCGAGAATAGGCACTCAATTTATCGTCGTTCGGCTTCAAGGTACCGTTGTCCACGACAAAGCCTTAGATATTTACCCTTGAGGCTGGCCAGCTGCACCATTTTTGGGTTAATTGTTAGACCGGCCTCACTCATTCGACTCTAAGACGATCTCGAGATGAGTTAGGTGCTCTTTGAACGACTTTGAGAATACCACAACTGTCGTCCATGTAGGCCATAGCGAAAGTTAAATTTCGCATCACCCAGCACGATGTCCATGAGCTGTTGGAAACTTGACGGCGAGCTCGACAATCCAAACGGAAGACAGCGTAAACTCAAATAATCCTCTGTAACAGGTGAACACCGTCTTTTGAACATCGTCTTGCGCCACCTGTATCTTGAGAAAACTCTTGCTACAATCCAGCGGATTGAAAACCCTCGCGCACTCCAAGCGAGTATAGTATGGACTCAATGGAGGGAAAAGGATACGCGTCCTTCTAGGGACCTCGTTAAGTCTTCGGTAATCAACGCCAAAGGCGCGCGGTGCCGCCTTTCTTTAGCACCAAAACTACTGGAAACGCCCAGGGACTCTGCGATGGCCACCCCGCCCCGTGTCTAGCATCTCGCTTGAGACCCGTGTCTAGGAGAGACCCGTTTACGTACGCTTGGTGGTCTAGGATTACACTCCCACGGCCTAGCCTCTTCTGTATCTATCCTATGTTTGTAAAACAGTCGTGAGCCCCGGCCTCTCAGTAAACATTGCTGGACAAGGCGTTCTCTAGCATCCGCCGTTGGTGGGCGGGCCCATCGAAAGACGCAATTATCATTTCGACGTTCCCGGGCGACGACTCGCGCAGCTAATACCTGCTCCTGGTGTGACGCAGCAAGCGTACGTTCCATTCCCTGCACCAGAGATGATGGGGCAACAAATGGAATAAGAGGGAAAAAGGCACTTATAGCGATACCCGTTGTTCCTCAAGTCCAGGATTATGCCCTCACGGCAGACAAGTCCTGCCCCAAAACAACAGGAATTGACATACCGGGCAAGTAAACGAAACGTTGCCTCCTTCGTCTGCCATCAAGGCCAAGGCGAAGGCGCATCTACCTTGCGCTTCAGTCCAATCCTGTCGCTAAACGCATAGCGGAGTTACAAGTTCCCGCGCGCAAAAGGTTGCTGTCACGGCAGTCACTGGTACTGCAATATCGCCAATTAGAGAAAGAGTAGAGCCGGTATCAATGTGGTGCCGGAATATTCTCTACCACCGATCTCTGCCCGCACGTACGGGCCCTTGTCAGGTGTCGTGCTGTGAGCCCGATACGGCGCACGGGGCCATCGCCACGCGGTCGCCGGCCACAATTTCCGCCCTGTCGGCACACTGATGCTGGGCCTCGGCAGCGGCTGGCAACCTCGACTCAGAGGATCTGATTAGTGGCGCCGGCCTCTGGCGCTTCCCTGAAAACCCTCAGAACCAGATGCTACCCTACGTGCTATGCCGCCTGATTTGCCCAAAACGGTGACAGTAGTAACACCTGACTTATGGTCGGTCGTTACGCACAACCTGTCTATCATTATCTATCATTACCCTCACGTGACACTTCATTTGTGGCAAACGGCGGTGAGTTATGATTCCCGCGACTGTCATGACCAGTCGCGCCTCCGCGGTTGTTAATTGCCACGCCACCCCTACGGGTATGCACTCGGGCCGAGTTTGCGTTGGCTGCCCTGCGCCTTTGCTCGTAAGCAAAGGGATCCAAAGCCCGGGCGTTATGGTTACTCGTGCCCGCTCTCCGCAACGGCCGTATACGCCGTGTGCGACTCGATGTGAGTGAGGCGTGTCTGCGGCGCGTGCTGCCCATGCGCCGCAGACACGCCTCTCTATCAGTTTTCAGTTTTCATTGACATCAGTGGTTTCAGCGCTGATGTGGCTGATATTGCCAATGAAAACTGAACGTCATGACGCGTCAGATCCATATTAAAGTATTATACTTGGCTGGTTAGATGTTCATTGTGATACCATTTCAAGTTAGTACTTTAATATTAGTACCTGGCGGACAAAATGATATGATCTGTATTTCTGGGCATCGCTCGAAAGCTTGCTGACAAAATAGTTAGAATCATTTTTTCTAGGCATCGCTTGGAACAAGCGACATTGTGGAAGTTTCTGCCCCGACCGATGGCGGGCGTGTCTAGGGCGGAACGATAACAGCTAACATCTCGAAAAACAATGGCGACTGAGTTGAAATCAAGGTTGATTTAGAGGATTTAGGTAGCGTAAGTGGTTCAGCGTCGAAGGCATCGTCCAAATGTGCGCTTGGGCGCTACTCAAGTCGCTCCAACAGGATCTCTTGTGACGGCTTCATCCGCAATCAGAACATGATTTGTGTCAAGGGGTGCAATAGAGTTATCGATCTAGGGAAATATTTTTATGAAATTCCAAGAGGGTCATAGAGTGCAAAAACCTGCAGGTGTTTATTTCCGGTGTGAATCAGCCAGCGCCGCTCCCTCATGCCAAGCCGTCGCACGCGCACAGGTTTGAGGTTCACTATAACCAGAAAATAAAGAACTGCTGATCAGTCGACCGGCCTACACCGCGCTGAGGTCTTGCCAATAAAGAGGACGTAACGCAAATTTTAAAATAACGAGAGTTTAATTAAAACTCCGATTTAAATAGAAACAGAAATAATATAATGGGGTTCACAAGTACCGAAACGTGGCAATAAATCGCATTAGCACTTCATCCTGCCAGTGCGCGGGCGGAAAAAGTGCAAAAATACCTACCGATTACAAAGAAAAAAACAAAACAATTACTAGACAATTGAAAGCTGAACTCCTAAAATCCTGATTTACTACCAACCAGATTGCAATACTGAGGAGCTAGTGGGTGGAGGGAGTGTCTAATCTGTCACTGCCCGGAGTTACGCCCCCTTCCGTTGTATTGTTCGAAGGTGGTGGTACCGGTAAATTCCATAGTGGGCTAGTGGGGAGCTCGATGAGGCCAGCCACACACTCACACACGCACACTCCTCGCGGACGCTTCCCCAGTACGGATTTGGCCAGCCGCACCGTTGCTTTTCCCGGGCTCGATCTGCATTTTTCGCAGATCGAATATCAGGGTTCCAAGTCCAGAGCAGACTTCATGTTCACGCAGGTCGCATTTCATGTGAGACGAAAAGAGCGAGGTAGAAAACGCGATATATCAAACCAGGTGCAGGAAGGCCTTGGAACCGTTTGTCCCGCGGGGTCTTGTTTATATTGAAGGGCATATAAAATTAAAAACTGTGATGTACGCCTGGGTCGGTGTCGGGTAATTCAACGAGAGGAGTTTCTAATATATCGGGGCGCAGCCAAATTTGGTGACACAAGCTATCTACTAGAAAACACGTTCAAGGTACTCAGGGCTTCTTCCACTCAGAGTCCGCGCTGCGTGCAACATACAAGGTATTCTCCTGATCTAATTGCTCACATTTTCACATGTGAAGCGACTGTATTCCAGGCACCCTCTTGGCGTCCTTTCACTTTAGTTTTTCGTTCTCGAAATGCCTCAAGCTAGCCAACCGTAGGCTTGGTGTTCTGCAAGTCCCCCTACCCCGTCGCATGCATTCTTGCCGTGCCCTGTTGCCGACAAGATCCACTTCGTCGTCTGGAGCTCACTGCACTGTAACTAGTGAAGTTGGTACCGGTTCTTAAAATGGGCGGCCGCTCCATCGCTAACGTAAGTGAAGCGGGAGTAGAATGGTGCGTTGTCCTCGAGGTGTGCCTTAATTTTTGACAAGGCCAAACATGCATGCGGCGAGTCATGAGTTAGATCGTCGCAAATAGCGGCATAGCTCCGCGTCGACTTCCTTTAACGCACGTAAATATGCTGATTTGTTTCTTCTGCCCATGGTACGCCTGTCGCCTCGATCCATAAGCACCACGGTCCAATTCTCGGCAAAGTCGAATTGGAAAACAATAGCACCCTTTTCACAAGACTGCTTCTCGTCATGTATTGCTTTTGCTTGCACGCATCGTAGGTAGTTGTGAGGGATCCACTTTATCACAGTCTTTTGAAGCTCCTTGATAAACGCTGCGGCCGTCAGTGTCTTCTCAGTTAACTCCCCCAATTCCCATGTGGCGAAGACTACCTCCTCATCATGTCCAATATCGAATTTTTCCAATGTCGATTCTTTCGCTTCTTGGGCGCTGGTCGCACTTGCCGAGGAAGCAAGGGGAAGCAGGCGGCGGATATACAAAGAGAGCCTGCACATCTTCCGCAAAAGTTAGTCCCCTGTCATATTTTTCAACCCCACGAGGCATAGCTGAAACTTGGCACAGTAGGTACAAGCACACACCTCCCGGTGTGGAAAGCACTTGACTCAATGAGGTCGCAAAGACTATAAACTTTCTGAGGTCAAGTCGCACGAAGCTGTGGTGGTCAAGTTTGTAGACGCCGTATGCTTCGCGCAAGGACCGGGTCATGAAGCGTTTTGGAGCCCATGAAGCGTTTTGGAGCCCATTGGGTCTCTCCCTTGAGTTTCAAGCACAAGATCTTCCTTACACGGGCTTTGCCTTGAGCAATCCAGCTTGCCCGTTTTGTAGTATTGCAAGCACTGCATTAACATCCTCTTCACAAACCTTGAATCTACACGCCTCACCGCCTCCGTTGCCCGTATTTGTTCTCCCGTGGGGAGGGATCTGTTGTGCCACCGTAGGAGGAATGACTCTGGTGTTTGTTCACCATCGCCACACGTCCTGCCAGTTACGTTTACACCGAGCAGGAGACGCCGCCGGTGTCGCGTATCGCTGCCTGGCGTCGGTGAGATGCGATCGCCTCACTTCCTGAAGTGGAGGGGGGGGGGTGTTAAGTTTGTTGTCGGCAAGTCTGCCTCAAGAATCACTTATTTTCCTCCGCCGTCTTCAATTATGCTCCAGCTTGAGTCCAGCTACGCCCTTCGTTACAATGTAATTACATAACAGCTGCTTAAGCTTCCGTTCACGCCACACCCTTTATCAGTCGGGTCGAAGGCTTCCGTAACACCGCTCGGTCCTAGTGGTGCCTAGAACGACGGATCAGATTATTTTGTCAGCCAAGTACTCATATTAAAGTACTAATTTGAAAAGGTTGCACGATGATCATCTAATCAGCCAAGTATAACTCCCTAATAAGTATCGGACACGCCGTAAAAGTTCAGTATTCATTGGCAATATCCGCCACATCAGCGATGAAAACAAGTTCACGTGTTATTTCTAGAGTGCTTCATGACGCCTGGGCATTAATATGACCAAGTAAGGATACTTTGGCATGCGTCGCTCGTGCACCCCTAGGCGTTAAGACAGAAACGCCCCAGCGGCAATTGATGCGACCACGACCTGGTTACACATTCATTTTCTACAGTTAAAACAAAATAATGCAACATGTCTTTGCAGATTTGTAATTACCGGTCATCAAGGTCTCATCGGGTAAACTTTAAAGATAATCGAGGATGATCTTTTTTAAATGCCACATAAAAATCGCAATATTTTGACTTTTTCGATTTTGACAAAATTTCCGGGCGCAATGCAGAAAACGTTTTCAACAATAGAACGCTAATTAATTTTTTAGAGGTTCACAAAGCATGAAACACAAAAAAAGTTTCAGCTTTAAATAACAAATTCAATATGATTTAGAAATTAACCGAAAAATGGCCTCAGTATGTAAGATTTCCTCAAGAAGACAAGTTTGGCATTTTACTTCGCTTGAAATATATGCTTATATAAGTTACGTTTACCTAATTCTGCCAGTAAGGTATGCGTGCATTAAACGTAAAATATGTCATGGTGTAGAATGCTGCATTAGTTATTCCTCCGGCCTTCGAATTTGCGCCATCGCGCAGTTGGGAAAATCGTCGTTTTAACCTTCTCTCGAATGCTATTTTTCTCACGAATACAAAGAAGTATCGTGAAAAAATAAGGTCTGTCCTGTTGTGTGGACAGGTTCATACCCGTTTTAAAAATTGAATTGAAAACAAAAAGTAGGCATGACGCCACCATCCGAGGTATATGTACATGGGTAGCGAAGCTTCGGCCAAAAAGCGGTTCAAAACAAATCGCCAGCGACATCAACCTGGAGGGTCACGTGAATGATGCGATTGAAGCGCGACTAGGAGAGAGCGGGGACAAACATTAATAAAATTAATTAGTTTATGAGTAGAAGTGTAATCATTTGTATTTTGAAACAAGCTACAAAATTCAAGACAGTGTTTGTTTTTGTTAATATTATGCATACTTCTTATTAGCGTCCTCTGTACGCCACAAGCAAAAAAGCCGGCTAGCAATAGCGATATTTCCAGTTTTTTGTAGACCTCGTGGCGCGCGGAAAGACAGGAGGCTGCTAACGTCCATCCGCTTGCTTGTGTTTAGGCCTCCACGTGCTCTTCACTTTTAATTGTTTTCGCGGCAGTTAACACCACTGATCTCCACTAGAGGGGGCTGGATGGCGCTTCGAGCAAACAGGTATGAAGCCACCGGAAGTAAGCGGCTTGTCCCGGAAGTGAGCGCTTGGCAGGCTTTGTAACCCTTCCGAGTGCTGGTTCGAAAAGCGTCTAGGGCGCTGTATTTTCGCCTGTTCCCTCAAGAGAGCCTGCTTGTTGCGCAGTAAAGGCGCATGCAGACCCGAGAAGTATCATGGGAAGCCATTCAATGTAAACATTTTGAGATTCTAGTTGATCAAGTGTGAATATGTCCCAAGATCAAATGCCTCATTCCCGGGATTTCATCCAGAACGGGAGTATTAAAACCCAATCAAAGACAGAAAAAAGCATGGTCCAAAATATCGACTGAATGCACTAGGAAGCCCAGAGTACTCCCGACTTCCGGGACAAGCATCGAACTTCCGGTGGCTTCACTTGCGCCAGTCTCCGAGAGCAGCTAAGCGCCATCCAGCCCCCTATAGTAGAGATCAGTGGTTAACACCGTTTGGAAAGTTTTGTTGTTTGCTCGGGCGTGACTAGCCCAGTTACCTTGCACGGGAACTTGGCAGTCGTGCGCTTGGACCTTGGACGCTACTGCGTCAAGGGCGCTCAACGTCCTTTACGACGATGAGCACAGCGCGATACGCAAAGAAACGGTGCTCCGTGGAAGTGTGTGAAAGCGACACCCGCACGGCTGGCATCTTGCTGCGCCGGTTTCCCCTCGACTCTTAAGGTGAGACTTCGCTACTGTCAGTAACATCTCCCTTGTTCGGTCTTCACTTAACTCTTGTTAGTTTACCTAAAACTACTAGGGTTGTCTGGATGTGCCTGAAAACTACACCTGGGCCCGTTTGCTCGAAGCGCTAACCGCGGCTAAAGTTAGCCGCAGTACCTAGGAGAGGGATTTTAAATCACGTGACTGGCTCGGTAGGGATGCGGGGAAACATGGCGGTGCCCCGGTGAGTGAGCGCAACGTGAGCGCCGCTCGCTTTGGAACTAATATGTCGTTGTAGCTGCAATATCGAGCGCGTTAATCAGCAACGAAAGCTGCAGGAGGCTTTCGCTTTGAATTTCCTCACTTAAATCTCAAAGCATGGGCAATGACCTCGCCGCATTTTTTAGATAGTCTTTCGATTCGGGCCAATCCTAAGCCTAAATGAACGCGATAATTGTCGGCATGGCAACGTCTTTGGAAAGTGGATTGCCTTGACTCAATCGGCCGGGTATTGATAGCACACAAAAGCAGACAGCGTCCCACTAGATCTTTTTCTAAGTTTTCCAAGCGCCGAGGTGCATGCTGCGAGTGTAGTTACACGCGCTGCACGTGCTGGCGTCTGCAGTAGTAATTGTTCTAAAGCAAAAAAGTCTAAAACAAATTTTGTTTTGCACGCGCGTTCGTCAAAGCCTTATTATGATTATTTACTTCGAATCTTTTATAAGAGGAAGGCCAGCGCGCGTGGACCGTAGAATTACGCTGCTAGCGTTCTCCTCCGATCGCTTGGGAAATTCAGAGAAAGGTCTGAGTGGGACGCTGTTCTCCGTGTGCTATCTCTCAGTGCTGGTCCACTCCCAGAACGTGTCCACATGCCGGTACAATACTATCGCGGATTCATTGGGCCAGGAGTGGCCAGTCAAAGGCTATCAAAAATGCGGCGAGGTCGTTGCCCGATGCTGATGTTTGGTCGAGGAAATCGGAGCGAAAAGCGCCGCCGCACCATCAGATTGCTTTGTACGCTGCCAATCGATATGCAGCTTACTAACGACATATTGAATTCCCAAGCGGCCGAAAATCTCCTGCAACACCGCCATGTTTCCCCGCATCCCTACCGGAGCCAGATCACGTGATTGCAAGAATCCCCCTCCCTGGGTACTGCGGCTTCCAACTTTAGCCGCGGTTGCGCCTCAGTGAGCTTAGACAGGCCCTGAAGGCGTAATATGTTATACTAGGAATGTTTTTAACTTCGAAAATCACACTGACTAGGCAGCTTTGTGTGCCGTCATCTGTTTTACCACCACCGTTGCCCACGATATTCAAATTTACCTGTACCGGCCTGGCTCTGACGTGCCTAGTGTAGTGATCATTGGCGTTGTTATCAGTGGTACAACACAGATATATAGAAGGGCATCTGTGCGTAAGACTCGTGTTTTTACTCTTTATAATGTACACAAGCGTTGATGTCATGCATTTGTTAATGTCCTTGCTCCTGATTTGCTTTTGGTTTGTGGACGTTTTGGTCGCATTTTCTTTCAGCAAAGTATTCTTGGCACACACTAGCACCATGCATACTCTTGCAGGCGCGAAGCCTGGGTTCGGTTCTGCAACAACCGAAGTCTACAGTAGAAGACTCCATGGCATCTACCAGACAGGGTGGTTTGCTCTTTACATTTCGAAGAGTCAGCTTTCCTGCAACCTGGACACCTCACCGTCACAATGCGTTGCCAAGTGTGCTTCCCACAAAAGGTAAGCAGACCAATAAACCTTCTGGTGCCTTTTGCGACTAAGCATGGTTACCCGCTCTTAGAAAAATAGTTACCTACATGGGGCTGAATTATTGCTTCTGTGGGCTCATAACGTACTTATATTTGCCGCATCAGACGACGCATGGCGACATTTCTAGCAAAAGCTCTCCAGGTTCAGCAGTTTTGCATGGTGAGCTTTTTCACTGTAACTAACATAAAGTGGCAGCAACTGCCAGCACCACTGCATTGCCTCATGGTCTTCATGACCTCAGTATTTTCCAATAGAACTAGGTGAGATTACATGGAAAAAGCTGGTAGAACATAGTCAGAGGTACTGCTGAAGTTTATTCAGAACTGCTTATAATGACATGCTTTATATGAGGTGACATAACAACGTCAATATCGGTTCACAGTGCATCTTTGCCATGCCGACACCCAGTCTTCCAAAATAAAGCTGCCCATGAATGAAAGTGATTTACATTTTGTGTTAAAATAGGCGTATTACCATAAATTTGCAGGGTGAGTTCGCCACCCTCATCAAGCTACACAAACTTCGGCAGTTCAGACTCACGGTGCTTCTGTGGTCACCCTGACGACCAGTCTCCCGAAATGGAACTTTCGTGGGAACAAGGTGATTTTCCTTTTCGTGTGTTATAATAGACACATAGGAAGGAACTCAACCACTATTCCATGACTAACTTCACGCTAAATTTGCAGAGAGGAGTTCGCCAGCCTCATCGAGCGTCGGTGAGCATGCGTCGGCGCATGCTCACCGACGCGTGGCATTACTCCCCCTTTTAAAAAGGCATCGTCTCGATGCCACGTGGAAAGCAACAAAACAGAGCAAGACAAACAAAAGAATGGGAAAATACTGAGGCTGGCAAAACAATCCTATCGAGCGTTGCACGAGATCACAGTTCACAGTCTTATCGTGCGTAATACGGCTTGAGGCGCACGACGTGGACGACTTCCGGTCGTGGAGGGCGGCGTGATGAAGTCCGTGTTCCGTCGGGCATCACCTCGTAGTTCAGGTCCCCGAGTCGGCGAAGCACTTTGTAGGGTCCGAAGTAGCGCTTCAGGAGTTTCTCGCTTAGACCGCGTCGTCGTATCGGGGTCCAAACCCACACACGGTCTCCGGGCTTGAAGCGAACGTCGATTCGGCGAAGGTTGTACCGGGTAGCGTCGACACGTTGTTGATCTTGAATTCGGAGTCGGGCGAGCTGGCGAACTTCTTCGGCTCGTTGAGCAACCACCTGGGCGTCGGGTATCCCATCGTCAGCTGGTTCGTGGGGTAGCATTGCGTCGAGCATGGTCGACACTTTTCTGCCATGCACCAGCTGAAACGGTGTTACTCCTGTAGTCTCTTGCACCGCCGTGTTGTAAGCAAATGTGACGTAGGGTAACACCTCGTCCCAAGTCTTGTGCTCTACGTCGACATACATTGAGATCATGTCGGCGATGGTTTTGTTCAGCCGTTCTGTTAGTCCATTTGTCTGCGGATGGTACGCAGTGGTTCGACGGTGGCCGGTGCCACTGAGACGAAGGATCTCTTGCGTCAGCTGGGCCATGAACGATGATCCACGGTCGGTAATGAGGACTTCGGGGGCGCCGTGCCGGAGGACAATGGACTCGATGAAAAACTTGGCGACTTCAACAGCCGTACCTGATGGAAGGGCTTTCGTCTCGGCGTACCGCGTCAGATAATCTGTGGCGACGATTATCCAGCGGTTTCCCGATGTTGACGGCGGGAAAGGGCCAAGTAAATCCATTCCGATCTGCTGGAACGGCGTAGACGGGGGAGCAATCGGATGCAGAAGTCCTGACGGCTTCGTCGGCGGTTTCTTGCGTCGCTGACACTCGTGGCATGATCGGGTGTAGAGGTGAACGGTCTTTGGTAGCCTTGGCCAGTAGTATTTTTCTCGAATCCTGGCGAGTGTCCTGCTGTAGCCAAGGTGCCCAGCCGTTGGGTCGTCGTGACAGGCTTGGAAGATCTCCTCTCTAAGGTCGGCAGGGATTACCAGCAGCCATGGCGAGCTGTTGTCGCCGAAGTTCTCCTTGTAAAGCACATCTTTTCGGAGGACGAAGGTTGGCAGGGCTCTCAAGAAGACACGGGGGATAGTACCCCCTCGTCCTTCGAGGTGCTCGATTAGGGCGCGCAACTCAGGATCGTCTCTTTGACGTCGCGCCATGTCGTCGGTGTTCACCGCGCCTAGGAAGCACTCGTCGTCATCGTCGTCGCGGCTTCCGGGGGATGTATCGACAGGGGCTCTGGACAAGCAATCGGCGTCGCTGTGCTTGCGGCCTGACTTGTAGACCACAGTCATGTTGAACTCCTGCAGTCGGAGGCTCCATCGAGCGAGACGTCCTGAAGGGTCCTTTAGGTTCGCAAGCCAGCAGAGCGAGTGGTGGTCCGTGACAACGCGGAAAGGACTCCCGTATAAGTACGGGCGAAACTTCGTGATGGCCCAGACGACCGCAAGACATTCTTTTTCAGTCGTGGAATAATTTCTCTCCGCTCTGGACAGTGTCCGACTTGCGTAGGCGATGACTCGCTCGGTGCCTTCTTGCACTTGAACCAGTACCGCGCCAAGCCCTTCGTTACTTGCGTCCGTATGAATCTCGGTTTCCGCGTCTTGATCGAAGTGTCCAAGAACAGGAGGAGTCTGGAGTCGTTGCTTCAGCTCGTCGAATGCGTGCTGCTGCTCCTCGGCCCATTCGAACTTCTCGGCGTCCTTCGTAAGTTTTGTGAGCGGTGCGGAAATCCTTGCGAAATCGCGGACGAAGCGTCGATAGTAGGCACAAAGTCCAAGGAATCTTCGCACGGCCTTCTTGTCCGAAGGCGCTGGAAATGCCGCAACGGCGCGAGTCTTCTCGGGGTCTGGGCGCACGCCGTCATTACTAACCACGTGGCCTAGGAACTTCAGTTCGTCATAGGCGAACCGGCACTTGGACGGCTTAAGGGTGAGTCGTGCGGTCTGTATGGCTTGGAGGACAGCTCGGAGTCGTCGCAAGTGCTCGTCGAAGTCACTTGAAAATACAACGACGTCGTCAAGATAGACAAGACAGCTCTGCCACTTCAGTCCTGCCAGTACGGTGTCCATGACACGCTGGAAAGTTGCTGGCGCCGTGCATAGTCCGAAGGGCATCACCTTGAACTCGTACAGTCCATCCGGCGTGACGAAAGCTGTCTTCTCTCGGTCCCGTTCGTCGACTTCGATCTGCCAGTAACCGCTCTTCAGATCCATCGATGAAAAGTACCGGGAGTGGCGCAGCCGGTCTAGCGTGTCATCGATGCGGGGGAGTGGATAGACGTCTTTCTTCGTTACCGCGTTCAGCTGTCGGTAGTCCACGCAGAACCTAAGCGTTCCGTCCTTCTTCTTGACAAGCACGACTGGAGAGGCCCATGGACTGCTTGAAGGCTGGATGATGTCATCGTTCAGCATTTCTTGCACTTGCTCTTGAATGACCTCCCTTTCTTTTACGGAGACTCTGTACGGCGATCGGTGCACAGGGAGCGCGTCGTCCTCGGTAACGATCCGATGCTTCGCAACGGCGGTTTGGCGCACCTTCGATGACTTCGCGAAGCAGTCGCTGTATTCGGCGAGGAGGTCAATCAGCTGTCGTCGTTTCGGGCCTGGAAGCTTCGGGTCGATGTCGAGCTGCGCTGGCGGCGCAATGTCTTGCTGCGGTGGCGATGATTCGTCTGCGATCGCGGCGATTTCGGCGGAGTTTCGAAGTTCCTCGACGTGGCCCACAGCGGCACCTTTCGTGAGGTGTTGCGTTTCTTGTCGGAAGTTCGTCACGAGGACCACGGTGCGCCCATCCTGAAGTTCAGCCACTCCTCTTGCAACGCCGATTCCTCTCCCCAGGAGCAATTGAAGGTTGCCTTCCAGGAGAACTTCGCCGCAGGTAGCTGTATCGGTCACGACGGGTACGACAACACTTGATCGCGGCGGCAGGTTCACGTGGTCGGCGGCGACTCGGACGGCGGCTGGCGCTGTTTGGGGTTCCTCTGCAGGTGGAACAGGCTTCCGCAGCGTCAATCTGTTCTCTCCCAGGTCGATGACGGCGCCGTATTCACACAGAAAGTCCATGCCGAGAATGACATCTCTAGAACAGTCTTGTAAAACGACGAATTTCACAGGGCACGTTTCGCCGTGAATTTCGACGCGAGCAGTGCAACTTCCGACAGGCGTGATAAGGTGTCCTCCGGCGGTTCGAATTTGTGGTCCTCCCCATGGCGTCGTAACTTTTCGCAGGCGGCGAGAGAGCCTCCCACTCATGACTGAGTAGTCTGCTCCGGTGTCCACGAGTGCCGATGCGTCGTGGCCGTCGATAATGACGTTTAGGTTGTTGGACACCGATGCAGGCGCGTCAATGTGATGCGAAGCGTCGGGAGAGTGGGAGCGCTCCGTCGTTCTTGGAGGCTCTTTGCTTCGGTCGACTTCGGCAACGCCACCTCCAGGCGTTGCCGCACTTAGTTTTCCCGGCGACGCAGGGGAGACAGGCTCTCTCGGCGGGGTCGTGGCGCTGGCGACGCTGAACGTCTGGGCGACGGTGAGCGGGACTCACGGTGGAAAGGCGGCGTTGAAGATGGCGAACGTCGGAGGTACTCCTCGATGTCACGAGGGCGTTCGTCGTACATTGGGCGCGGGTCGTTCGGGTGGAACCCGCGCAGCCCCAGTCGTCTGTAGGGGCATCGACGGTAAATGTGGCCGGCTTCCCCGCAATGGTAGCACAAGGGGCGTCGATCGGCCGTCCTCCAAACGTCGGTCTTTCTTGGTGCAGCTTGTTCTGGGCGGACGTGCGCCCGATCTTCCTGGCGTCGGGAATACTGCAGCGCTGGAGGTTCACGTCGGGGAGTCAGCACGTACGGACGCGGGGTTGGTGGTGCTCGTCGGACCACTGCGGCGTAGCTTACAGCGGGCTCCTCCGGTGCTGCTACAGTGGCAGGAGCCTCTGGTTGAATTGCCCGCTGAACTTCTTCGCGGACAGCTTCGGCTATTGACAGCGAAGCAGGTTGGTTGGCAGCAGGCAGGAGCTTCCTGAGTTCTTCTCGGACGACGTCGCGAATTATTTCGCGAATTTCAGTCAGGCTGGAGCCGTGGTTGAATCCCGATGGCAAGGGGCAGCTACGCCGGGATGCCGCTGGTAGTGGGTTGCCCTTGCAAGTACGGCACGCTCCATGTTCGTCGCCTCGGTGACGAATTCTTGAACGGTCGTCGGTGGGTTGCGTACGAGTCCACCGAAGATGTCGTCCTTCACGCCGCGCATCAGAATGCGCAGCTTCTTTTCCTCGGTGGCCTGAGGGTCGGCGCGGGAGCTTAGGCGCAGGACGTCTTCTACGAAACTAGTGACGCTCTCATTGGGGCCCTGGGTCCTGGACTGCAGCAAATCTTCGGCCCTCTCTCTTCGATGTTGATTGGCGAACGTTCGCGTCAGCTCGTTCTTGCAAAGCTCCCATGAAGTCAAAGAAGCTTCGTGGTTTTCGAACCAGTGCCTTGCAGTTCCCTCAAGCGAGAAATAGAGGTTCTGCAGGCGCTGTTCGTCACTCCACCCGTTGTGGCGAGCCACGCGCTCGTACTGGTTGATCCAGTCTTCGACGTCCTCGTAGATCTCGCCGAGGAAAGGAGTAGGCGTCCGCGGAGCGACGGGCAGGACGACGACGGGCGGGGTGGTCATCGTCGGGATCTCCTTCTTCGGCTTCTGCAGCAAGGGTCCGGATGTCGGGAGTTGGACTTCGGTACGGCGGCTTGCTTGGGCGTCGGCGTCTTCTGCGTAGGGTACCCTTCCGGGCCTGAGCACCTCACTTGGCGGGGATGTCTTCGGAGGGGTACGGTCCACGGGCATAGAATGCGGTACCCCGCACCTCCACCAAAATGTCACGAATGACAAGTGATGAGGCGAAAATAACTGAAGAAACTAAACGTTTAATGGGGCGAACTTGTGCCCAAAAATAAATAAAAGGAACAGAAGGAAAGCAGAGCGTCGCGGGCGTCGAAGTCGGCGAGTCAGCAGAGTCGAACGCTGGAGCGAAACTGACTTTGGCTCGCCACGCGAAGCCCCTTATGTACACGCGTGGGCTTCTGGAATAATCGGCGTAGAAGGTTCGACGCGTAGAACATTCGGGCCTAGAATAAACAACAATGTTCTCGAATTCACCAGAACATTAAACTGAAAGTATAAATAAAATACGCGGAACTCCCAGGAATCGAACCCTGGGCCTCCGCACGAAAGTCAAGCGCGGTAACCACTCGGCCACGCACGCGCATGCTCACCGACGCGTGGCAATATAGCATTTAAAGCTGTGAAGCAACACTGGCTTATGAGGTGCAGCATACCACAGGGCTCCAAGATGGTTTACTCCACTTGGCTTACTTGACCTGCACCGAACAATCGTTGCGTTGCAGTGTAGCAGCACCAGCAGATGCAAGGTAAAATATTTTCAGCATTATGGTACCTAGCCCAAGGACTGCGTAGACAAGTGTAGTTCTTTTCTGTGCATTACAGTGGTGACCTACAGTTGTCCTTAAAACACTGTGAAACATCTAGAGTTATTAGTGGCTGCGTATAAACTCTCAATGTCCTCACAACATCCAGCCGATTGTACATTGTTTTATTGTGTTATATTGTGGCTTATGTACCGATCTACTCGTTTTCTTCCACCATGACACTTTCAAAATAGTGGATACCGATTGTATGATTCCAGTGAGTTATCTGATTGATTGATTGTAAGTGAATAAAACAAATAAAACGCGACTGTTAATGCGACGTTGGACTTGCATTAGAGTTACTCTAGTGTTTTCCATACGCAACACACTCCAGCAATTTGATTCACTCTTTTTTGTGATATTACATCATTCGCTTTAAGGTTTCTCACATATTTGCGAGGGATTCTGAAGGAACAAAGAGCAAAACACTGCAGCTCGAGTTTAACCACAGTGCAGAGACACGATAGTGCGATGAAATGAAACTACTCTCATAGTAGGTCAGGCTAACAAAGTCGGCTGCAGAAAAAACATTTCGAACAAAATATAAGAGCAAGGGTAAATAAGGGCGTAAACGTTCCAGTATAGAGTAAACACAAGGTGTAAACATCCCAAGAAAAACTTGAGACTGCAGGTAAAAAGAACGACACACACTCTAAAAAGTATCAAACAAAGCATAAACACGGAGCTATGTTTGAGACATTTTAGTGTATATGTCGTTCATTTTACCTGTAGTCTCTAAACTTATTTTTGTTTAATTTTCGCGCCAAAGCGCACGCACGCATGACGTCACGTTTTTTCGGGAGTGTCGTCATTTCCTGTTTATTTTTGGTTCCGCCAGAAGTGTCCCCACGGCTCATAGATGGCGCTAAAGCAGCCCCATGGGCCGCCATTTTTTCGACATGTGGGCTTCCATGGAAGCTTCGCTACCCATGTACAGTCGGGGACAAAGTCTCCAGGACACGCGAGCTACGACTGAAACGCATTGCTCTGCCATCTGCCGTCGGGTCGCCTGGTTTCGAGATCTCAGAAAAGCGCATGCGCGTCCTACTGTGCCTGCCAACATGTGCGCTTTCCCGCTCTTCTGCGGCGCGCGGCGCTATGCTCCGGAGTCGGGCGCGTGGTGCCACCTCGGAGATAGCGCTCACTGACATGCACCTACAAAGCAAAACGTCATGGCAGCTCAACAGAGCGATAAAGCTGATGACTCGCCATAAAGCAAGGTGCGGCTGAGCACGGCGAAACGGGGCGCAATGCCCTAGGCGGTATCTCGAGTTTCAAAATATGTAGCAGACGCTCGTCAATAACCAGCGCCTCTTCAAGGCGGCGGTGCCACGCGCCCGATTCCGAGTTAGGCGGTTGTGCCGCAGAAGAGCGGGGGAAAAACACATGTTTGCAGGCGCACAGTAGGACGCGCATGCGCTTTTTGTGTGATCTCGAAGCCAGGTGACCCGCCGGCAGATGGCAGAGCCATGCCGTTTCAGCCGCAGCTCGCACGTCCTGGGGACTGCCCCCGATCTGTGCCTATGCCTATGCCACCATGACCGCCCTTGCCAGGATCCGCTGCCCTTCAGGTTCTTTGCACAGGGCTGAATCCATGGATGCATTTCAGCTTGATATCTGTCTCAATTGGTCTGGGCAGACTTCTCTGGTGGCTCAGATACTATCCTCGGAGATCAGCGAAACAGGAAATCCTGAATCTAGCTCCATCTAAATGGAAGTCCATTTACCATGAATGCTTCCGTGATTGGTTTCACAGCTGACTTTGCTTGCAATGCATGCAAGTAGTACTCGGATGGTCCACCAACTGATTCCAGCACGGTCACTTGTTTCGTGGACTGCTTCTTTGGCTTATCAGTCTTTGACAAACAGCAACTTGTCAGGTGTCCAACTTTTTCGCGCTTGTGGCGCTTTGTGTTGATGTGCGGACAGTTCGAGGGTTTGTGATCCCGGGAACCACAACGAATGCAGGCACTTGCTTTATCTTGTGGTCCTGACCTATTTTTAACTGTGGCCTTTGGATCCTTCCATTTGTGGCCTTTAGGTCCCTGTTGACCATTTTCTTTCTGTGGAACTTGAGATGATTACACGCGTGTGTCCCTGGAACATTCGGCCTAGAATGTTCGCCTCGTAGAACATTCGTAACTGGATCGGGCGAGAAGGTTCTCGAACGTACGAGAACGCCAAGTAGAAAGAATAAATAAAAGAAGATTCCTCTCCCTGGAATCGAACCCGGATCCTTCGGGCGACAGCCAAGCACGCTAACCACTCGGCCACGCGCGCGCTCGCTCGGCGACGCGTGTGGCATTACTCCCCCTTTAAAAAGTGCATCGCCCCGATGCAACACAAAACAAAGCAAGGCAAATAAAATCAACGGCAAACCAAAGAGTCATTTGGAACACATAAGGTCCACAGTCCTATCGATCGTAGTACGGCTTCAGGCGCACGACGTGGACGACTTCAGGTCGTGGTGGGCGGCGTGATGATGTTCTTGTTCCGTCGGGCATCACCTCGTAGTTCAGATCCCCAAGTCGACGAAGCACCTTGTAGGGTCCGAAATACCGTTTCAGGAGTTTCTCGCTGAGACCACGGCGGCGAATCGGTGTCCAGACCCATACTCTGTCTCCGGGCTGGAAGTGGACGTCCCGACGACGAAGGTTGTAGCGGCTAGTGTCGACACATTGTTTTGCTTTAATACGAAGTCTGGCGAGCTGACGGACTTCTTCTGCCCGTTG
This sequence comes from Ixodes ricinus, assembly GCA_037355805.1. NCBI lineage: Eukaryota > Metazoa > Arthropoda > Arachnida > Ixodida > Ixodidae > Ixodes > Ixodes ricinus. The sequence continues at coordinate 4,182 of JAZHYW010019530.1, read as the reverse complement.
AGCAACCACCTGGGCGTCGTCGCTTCCGTCAACAGCCGGTTCGTGGGGTAGCATCGCGTCCAGCATTGTTGTTACTTTGCGACCATGAACCAGTTGAAAGGGTGTCACCCCGGTGGTCTCTTGCACGGCCGTGTTGTAGGCAAATGTGATGTACGGCAACACCTCGTCCCATGTCTTGTGCTCCACGTCGACGTACATGGAGATCATGTCGGCAATGGTCTTATTGAGTCTTTCCGTCAGCCCGTTGGTCTGCGGATGGTACGCCGTGGTGCGACGATGGCTGGTGTGGCTGAGACGAAGGACTTCTTGCGTCAGCTGGGCCATGAATGATGATCCACGGTCTGAGATCAGGACTTCGGGAGCGCCGTGCCGGAGGACGATGGACTCGATGAAAAACTTGGCGACTTCCACAGCAGTCCCTGAAGGAAGGGCTTTCGTTTCGGCGTACCGTGTGAGATAATCCGTGGCGACGATAATCCATCGGTTTCCTTGCGTCGATGGTGGGAAAGGACCAAGTAGATCTATTCCGATCTGCTGAAACGGTGCGGTCGGGGGAACAATCGGCTGCAGGAGACCTGCCGGCTTCGTCGGCGGTTTCTTGCGTCGCTGGCACTCATGGCACGATCGTGTGTAGTGGTGAACGGTCTTCGGCAGCTTGGGCCAGTAATACCTTTCACGAATTCGGGCCAGCGTACGGCTGTAACCAAGGTGTCCGGACGTCGGGTCGTCGTGGCAGGCTTGGAAGATCTCCGCTCTAAGGTCGGCAGGGATTACCAGCAGCCATGTCGAGCTGTTGTCTCCGAAGTTCTCCTTGTAAAGGACACCTTGTCGGAGGACGAAGGTCGGCAGGGCTCTCGAGAAGACACGGGGGACAGTGCCCCCTCGTCCTTCGAGGTGCTCGATTAGTGCGCGCAACTCAGGATCGTCTCTTTGACGTCGTGCCATGTCGTCGGTATTCACTGCGCCTAGGAAGCACTCGTCTTCGTCCTCGTCGCTGCTGCCGGAAGGCGTTTCGACGGGGGCTCTGGACAGGCAGTCGGCGTCGCTGTGCTTGCGGCCTGACTTGTAGACCACAGTCATGTTGAACTCCTGTAGTCGGAGACTCCATCGAGCGAGTCGTCCTGACGGGTCCTTGAGGTTCGCAAGCCAGCAGAGCGAGTGGTGGTCCGTGACTACACGGAACGGGCTCCCGTACAAATACGGACGAAACTTCGTGATTGCCCAGACGACCGCAAGACATTCTTTCTCAGTCGTGGAGTAATTTTTCTCCGCCTTGGACAGTGTCCGACTTGCGTAGGCGATAACTCGCTCGGTGCCTTGTTGCACTTGAACCAGTACCGCGCCAAGTCCAGCGTTACTTGCGTCCGTGTGAATTTCGGTTTCCGCATCCTGATCAAAATGTCCAAGAACAGGAGGAGTCTGCAGTCGTCGCTTCAGCTCGTCGAATGCCTGCTGCTGCTCCTCGGCCCATTCGAACTTCTCGGCGTCCTTCGTGAGGTTTGTGAGCGGTGCGGAAATCCTTGCGAAATCTCGAACGAAGCGGCGATAGTAGGCACATAATCCAAGGAACCTTCGTACGGCCTTCTTGTCTCTCGGCGCTGGAAATGCTGCGACGGCGCGAGTCTTCTCTGGGTCGGGGCGAACGCCTTCGTTACTAACCACGTGACCTAGGAACTTCAGTTCGTCATAGGCGAACCGACACTTTGACGGCTTCAGGGTGAGTCCGGCGGTCCGAATGGCTTGAAGAACAGCTCGGAGTCGTCGCAAGTGCTCGTCGAAGTCGCCGGAAAACACTACGACGTCGTCGAGGTAGACGAGACAGCTCTGCCACTTCAGTCCTGCCAGTACGGTGTCCATGACACGCTGGAAAGTTGCTGGCGCCGTGCACAGTCCGAAGGGCATAACCTTGAACTCGTAGAGTCCATCCGGCGTGACGAAAGCTGTCTTCTCTCGGTCCCGTTCGTCGACTTCGATCTGCCAGTAGCCGCTCTTCAGGTCCATCGATGAAAAGTATCGAGAGTGGCGCAGCCGGTCTAAAGTGTCGTCGATGCGGGGAGTGGATAGACGTCTTTCTTCGTCACCGCGTTCAGCTGTCGGTAGTCCACGCAGAACCTAAGCGTTCCGTCCTTCTTCTTAACCAGTACGACTGGAGAGGCCCACGGACTGCTTGATGGCTGGATTATGTCGTCGTTCAGCATCTCTTGAACTTGCTCCTGGATCACCTCTCTTTCTTTAATGGAGACTCTGTACGGTGATCGATGCACAGGGCGCGCGTCGTCCTCGGTAACAATGCGGTGCTTCGCAACGGCTGTTTGGCGCACCTTCGACGACGTAGCAAAGCAGTCGCGGTATTCGGCGAGGAGGTTAATCAACTGCCGTCGTTTCGGGCCCGGAAGCTTAGGGTCGATGTCGAGCTGCGCTGGCGACGTACTGTCTTGCTGAGGTGTCGAGGATTCGTCAGTAATGGCGGCGATTTCGGCGGAGTTTCGGAGGTCCTCGACGTGGCCAACGGCTGCACCTTTCGTGAGGTGTTGCGTTTCATTCCGGAAGTTCGTCACGAGTACCACAGTGCGGCCATCCTGAAGTTCAGCTACTCCTCTTGCGACGCCTATTCCTCTTCCTAGAAGCAACTGGAGGCTTCCCTCGAGCAAAACTTCGCCGCAGAAAGCTTCGGTGACCCCGACGGGCACGAAAACACTCGACCGCGGCGGTAAGTTCACGTGGCTTGCGAGGACTCGGACCGCGGATGAAGTCGCTTGGGGTTCCCCCTGTGGTGAAACAGGTTTTCGTAGCGTCAACCGGTTTGCTCCGAGGTCGATGACGGCGCCATACTCGCAGAGAAAGTCCATTCCGAGGATAACGTCCCTTGCACAGTCTTGCAGAATGACGAACTTGACAGGGCACGTCTCACCGTGAATTTCAACTCGAGCAGTGCACCTTCCGACAGGCGTAATGAGGTGTCCTCCAGCAGTTCGTATCTGCGGCCCTTCCCACGGCGTCGTCACTTTTCGAAGGCGGCGAGCGAGCCTCCCACTCAAGACTGAGTAGTCTGCTCCGGTGTCCACGAGTGCGGATGCGTCGTGGCCGTCGATAATAACATTTAGATTGTTGGACACCGATGCAGGGGCGTCGTTGTTATGCGTAGCGTCGGGAGAGTGGGAGCGCTCCGTCGTTCTTGGAGGCTCTTTGCTTCGGTCGTCTTCGGCAACGCCACCTCCAGGCGTTGCCGCACTTAGTTTTCCCGGCGACGCAGGGGAGACAGGCTCTCTCGGCGGGGTCGTGGCGCTGGAGACGCTGAACGTCTGGGCGATGGTGAGCGGGACTCACGGCGGAGAGGCGCCGTAGAAGATGGCGAACGTCGTAGGTACTCCTCGATGTCGCGAGGGCGTTCGTCGTACCTTGGGCGCGGGTCGTTCGGGTGGAACCCGCGCAGCCCCAGTTGTCGGTAGGGGCACCGACGGTAAATGTGGCCGGCTTCACCGCAGTGATAGCACAACGGGCGTCGATCGGCCGTCCTCCAAACGTCGGTCTTTCGTGGCGCAGCTTGTTCTGGGCGGACGTACGCCCGATCTTCCTGGCGGCGGGAATACTGCGGCGCTGGAGGTTCACGTCGGGGTGGTGCCGTGACCTGGCGGTGAGCTTGCGGCGGTCGTCGGGCCATGGCGGCGTAGGTCAGCGTCGGTTCTTCGGGTGTGGCCACGGTGACAGGGACATCTGGTAGGATCGCTCGCTGAACCTCGTCTCGGACGACCTCGGCAATGGAGATTGAGGCCGGGCGTTCAGCAGTCGGCAGGAGCTTCTTAAGCTCCTCCCGGACGACGTCACGGATGATGTCGCGAAGGCCGGGGATGCTAGGGCTGATGTCGTAGCCCGATGCAGAAGCAGCAGCAACGCTCGAGTGCCGATGGTAGTGGCTGGCTCTTGCGAGGAGGGCACGTTCCATGTTCGTGGCCTCCGTGACAAAGTCTTCGACGGTGGATGGGGGTTGCGAACAAGACCACCGAAGATGTCATCCTTGACACCTCTCATTAGGATCCGCAGCTTCTTTTCGTCGGTGGCTTGAGGGTCGGCGCGAGCGACCAGGCGCAAAACATCCTCGACGAAGCTGGTGATGCTTTCATTCGGGCCTTGGGTCCTTGTTCGAAGGATGTCTTCGGCCCTCTCGCGTCGGTGCTGGCTGGT